>JAVTVY010025032.1:0-10022 GCA_036873755.1 Hanleya hanleyi | reverse complement strand
GTGTGGTGTTACGGAGAATGGCAGGAAGCGTATGCAGCAATGCCCCACATCACGTTCGTGGAAGGCCTACCCAACCTGGCCGATTTGGAACCCGACACCTTGGTGGTTTTGGATGATCTCATGGCGGAGACGGATGCGCGGGTCACCCAACTCTTTACCAAAGGCAGCCATCATCGACGGCTCAGCATCATCTACATTGCGCAGAATCTGTTCAGTAAAAACAAAGAACATCGGAACATCAGCTTAAATGCCCACTACCTGGTGGTCTTCAAAAACCCGAGAGATACCACTCAACTGCTGCACCTAGCGAGACAGATGTATCCCGGCCGCACACCGTTTGCGTTGGAAGCCTTTAAAGATGCCACAACCCCTCAGCACGGGTATATGCTCTTCGACCTGAAGCAAGCCACCCCCGAACACCTTCGACTACGGACCGGCATCTTTCCCGGAGAGACCCACCACGTGTACATGCAAAAATAATGTAAACACACCCACAGTGGCGCCTCCAGCTGGGGTTTGTGTGTTTGATGATGGGGAATAATAAAAAGAATGAATACCACAGCAGGGTTGACTTTGTCTGTGAGGTGGATAAAAAGGGCAAAGTTGTGGGTTCTAGCATTAGTTGTACAGGATGTCTGCGCGAGTACGGAAGCACGCTCCCACGCTCCGTGTATTGAAGACGGCCCCACCCGAGTTAGTCCGAACCATTGTACGCGGTGCGGACCCTGACCTTGTACGCTGTCTGTGCGAGATCGGGTACAACCTGTTAAAAGGCAACGTACCACTGACTCCGGCTCAGAAGACTAAGTTGGCCAAGCATAAGACAGGTCTCCGAACCCTAGTCCACAAGCGGGTCCCTCAAACACAAAAGAAAAAGGTGCTACAGAAAGGCGGCTTTCTCGGGGCCATCTTAGCACCGTTGGCCGCTTCCGTGTTGGGTCCAGTATTGGGTGGACTCTTCGGGCGACAATGAACCACACGAAAAAATGGTCCTCGTCGAACCACGGTTCCTTCAAAACCTCCAATCGCCCTACCCTGTTCCACCTACGGTGAAGACCATAAACACCCTCGATGAAGAGATGCAACAGATCTTACACAGACCGGGGTTAAGCGACATTGAGAAAGTACAACGGTACAATGAGACGCTTCAACGGTACATGACGTTCATGGGCCAATACAAAACCCTCTCTACCCCACCACCACCACCACGCGACACACCGCCGACTTCAGCACCGCTCCAACAGCCGCCATTACCAGGGATACCACCCACAGCCCCACAGTGGATGGAAAACGAAGTCCTGAAGAGTGTACCTGCATCGTTCAAGAAACAAGCTGGCCTGGTATTACAACGGATGAAGCAGAATCCTAATATGACTTGGAATGATAAAGGCGACCTACTGGTACAGAATCAAGTGGTCCCCGGTACCCACATGACGGATTTAGTGAATGACCTGATGCGTCAAAGCAGGTCGCACACGGATCCTCGAGGATTGGAGGTCTTCGCTCAAGGCTTGAAAGACATGCATGTACCACAGGAATTGGTGGGGAACCCCCAGCGCTGGGCCTGGATGCAGCGGACCCAGCAATCGCCGAGTGGCCCACTACCTCCTTGGGAAGACGAGTGGAAACCGGATTAACCCCCCAAAACACCACCACAACGGGCACCTTCTTTTCGCGCGTTTAAAAAACCACCCACATCTCCAGAGCCGTAACACGTAGCAAGTCACCGCGACGAACACGACGCCGGACACAACCGCCCAAGGCCTGGAACACCTATTAAAACCAACAGCAGCAGCAGGACAGCTCAGTTTTACCTCACCCTACCCAGTCACAGTTCGCTGGATGTGTTTCCTGGCAACACCTTGGCCAAGTACGTCACCCAGTTACCGCAACCGTTGCATTTACCTGGACGCTGGGAATGTGGCCTCGTGGATATCCAATACCCTTACTCGTGGTACAACGTGCTAGCCAATGAAGTGTGGTACGAGGTGACCTACGAAGGAAAAGACCCCCGACTCACCCTCCCCGAAGGCCAATACGATACTCCCAAGGAGTTCGTGGGTGGGCTCACAAGACTGTTGCATTATAAGGCTCTACCGGAGGTCACGAATAGTTCAAGACCTATCCCTTCAAAGCCTATCCCTTCAAGAATCACGTGGACTTCGATTACAACGCACACAACGACAAGGCACAGCTCATCCTCACCGTCAACGTGAGTGTCGTACTGAGTCCTATCCTACAGCAAAAGCTGGGTTTCGATCTACAGACGTTCGCTGGTCCCACCGCTCACCAAGGCCAGATCCCGATGGATATGAAGTCGGGTATGTACGGACTCTACGTCTACTTGGACGTGGTCGACAACCACATCGTGGGCGATATCAACACACCTCTGTTACGGGTGGTTCCCATTAAAAAGACGTATGGAGATCAAGTTACCCACAGTTTCACTCACATGCTCTACTTACCCGTACGACAAACCGACATCAACACTATCACGGTGGATATAAGAGATGACACGGGACGACCGGTGGCATTCGAACGCGGGAAAGTGGTGCTGACACTTCATTTTCGACAAGCACGTGCTCCCCACTTTGTATAATGAAGGTGCCTTACGAGTGCGATGCACGCAGCTATATGGACTATTATGCCCAACAGGCCGGCGGTGGCCTTCCGGTCTTTAGTGGTGCACGCATGCAACGAGGACATGGACTGGGGAACATACTCGGGAGCATCGTCAAAACGTTCCTGCCCTTGGTGACGCGCGCGGGGTGAAAGCAATCGGCAAACAAGCGGTACGCAGTGGACTGCAAGTCGCCGGTGATGTCTTGGGGGGTACGGCACCCAAAGAAGCCTTGAAACGACGGGCCAAAGAAGCAGGAGGTGTCTTGGTCGCCAAAGCACAACGCACCGTAGGGAATAAAAGACCTGCACCACCGAGACCACGCACCAGTCGACGACCGACCCAGCGACGACGCACATCGAAAACCCAGGATATCTTTTCTTAAAACATGTCCTTGATCCACGCAGAATCCTGCCCCTCCACCAACAGTGAATTCGATTTGTGGACCGTTCCGCCCACACAGACCAGTGCCGAACAAGGAGTATGGGTGGAGCATCTCCCGCTCTCCAGCATCAACGAAACAGGGCCCATCGAATTCACCATCAGTAATGCGGATACGGCCTATGTGGATTTAGCCCATACATACTTGTATGTGAAAGCCAAGATCGTCAATGGAGATGGCTCCAGAATCGTCGACCAAGCAACGGTGGGCCCGACGAATCTCTGGCTGCACTCGATGTTTCAACAGGTGGATATATTTCTCAGCGACAAACTCATCAGTGACTCGACCAACACGTACCCCTATCGAGCCTACATCGAGACGCTGTTGTCGCATGGACGAGAGGCTAAAAAATCTCAACTGACAGCCGCTTTATTCTACCAGGACACAGCCGAGCACATGGGCGCAGAGAACGACAATGCGGGATATAGCAAACGGAAAGCTTTGACCGCGAACGGCGTCTCGGTGGATCTCATGGGTCGACTGCACGCAGACATCTTCATGCAAGACCGGTACCTCTTGAACAAGATCCCCATCAAAATCCGACTGATACGGGCGCCTCCGACCTTCGCCTTGATGGCCACTAACGTAGACGGGCATGCAGCTGACTATAAGATTGTCATCCAAGACGCAGTCCCGTATGTCCGACAAATGAAACCGAATCCATCCGTTCAATTGGGACACCTCAAAGCCTTGGAAACAAAACCAGCCCTGTTCTCTGTGTCTGCTGGAAATATGAGCGCCAACAAAGAAAACCTGTTCCTGGGGGAACTACCCAAGCGATTGATCCTGACTTGTGTGGAAAATACCAGTTTCAGCGGAGCTTACCAAGAGAACCCGTTTGACTTAAAACATTTCGGCATCAATTTTGTGGCCCTACATGTGGATTGACAACAGCTCCCAGCCACGGCCTTAACACCGAACTTTGGGCGCGCGAATTTCATTCGAGCCTATCAGAGCCTGTTTACAGCCACCGGTCAAATCAACCAGGACGAAGGGAATATGTTCAGTCGGGAGGACTACGCGAACAGATACACGTTGTTCTGTTTCGATCTGACCCCACCTTAGAGAACGACCATCAGCTGGCCCTCGCCAAGCAAGGCAATTTACGGTTGGAAATCCACTTTGCACGAGCCCTCCGGAGCACCGTCAATGTGATCTGCTACGCCGAGTTTGACAACATCATTCAAGTGGCCAAGGCGCGCAACGTGCTGTGTGACTTCTCCACCTAACATGGATACAGACCAGATAACCACCGTGCTGGAAAATGACCCAGAGACACGTATGATGTTTCAAGGGGTGTTCGCCCGAGATGTGTTCCCATTAGACCGTGTGTATCCTGCTGCTTACGTTCTCAGCACGGACCCGATGGAGCGACCCGGTGAACATTGGGTGTCCGTGTGCTTGACAGAACAGCAGGGCGAATACTTTGACCCGTACGGCCTGCCACCCCTCCATCCCGATTTAACAGACTTCATGGATCAAGGCACAGAGACGTGGTGTTGGAACAATCAAACGTTGCAAAGCCTGACCAGTAGCGTGTGCGGACAATATTGCTTGTTTTACCTGTACCATCGATGCCGGGGAAGAACCTTATCTACCATCGTACAGATGTTTGACGAATACCCCAAGGCCGAGGACCGCGATGTACTCGTATATGACTGGGCCGCCCATCATTTCAATGTACAAGCCCCGTTCTGGGCTTAAGTTCTTTCAATGTACACACGCCCGCTGTTCTGGGCTTAAGTTTACAAGCCCCTGTTCTGGGCTTCAGTTCTTTCAATGTACAAGCCCCCTGTTCTGGGCTTCAGTTTTCACGTGGTTGTTCTCACGTTGTTGTTGTTACTGAATATAAAACAAAATGAGATCTCACCAAGAAAAAACCTGTCTTGTGTGTTTTCTATATGAGCATAATGCATGAAACTGGCTTTGAACACCGTATTAGCCAATCAGTGGCCTAGAATGGGGCCAAAGGTAACCCATCCATGTCCAGAAAACATTACCCGGATGTACAAGAACCCGGATGTGGGCGCGGAAGTAGGCGAAAGCATTCTAGTACCGGATGGAGGCGCAGACGTGAGCAAAATTCTAGTACCCGTCCATTGGTCTCGATCGCTCATTGGCTCTTTTTTCTCGACCGCTGATGGGTCCAAATGGAACTGCCCATCCTTCCCAGGTTAATTTACAATCCCCTTTTTGTGTTCAAGCTCTGTATATCGATGCCGCAACATCGTTGCCGAACATTGCCGAAAGGGAGACCTTTGACCTTCTGACTTGGATGTGACCTTTGACCTTTTGACCCGACATTCACCCGCGCACTTCCGGTAATGACGCGTACTTCCGGATATCCCGCGCGCGCGCGCGCGCGGCCGGAGAACCCGCTCGCGCGCTGCGGCCGGGGCGGACCGGGAAAACCCCGGATGTTGAACATCCGGACCCTATGTCTGAGGAAACATTGGAACTCTTCTGGGTTCGGAGGTAGTTTTTCTGAAACTCGGAAGTGACGTCTTGGTTTACCGCGCATGCGCAGAATGACCATACATATTCCAACCCCGCACCCAGCCCATCGGATGCCCCCTCACATATGCTTCACATTGATACCTCACTCGACTCCATCGGACCACTAGTGACCCACCTAGACCCCAAAACGTCTATTTCCATACCCTTGGTCTACCGCGCATGCGCAGAATGACGATATTTCAACCCCAAACCCACCCCATCAGATGCCCCCTCACGAATGCTTCACATTGATACCTCATACGACCCAATCGGTACACTAGGGACCCCTCTCGCCCCTGAAGATTGCCGGAGAATGCCGGAGAATTTGGGACTACTTTTTGTCCGCGGAGGCAGACCGCATCACCACCAGACCGCATCACCGCGGAGGAATACACACGCCCGATTCACGCAGACCGGAAGTGACGTCATACATGACGTCACACTTGCGCAGAACACCGCCACAAAACCGCCACAAAATCTCGTACCTGCGCACAACACTCCTGCGCACACCACTTTCTCGCGCATGCGCAGTGACGAGCCATTGGCTCGAAATCACCTATATATACTACTGTGTCCCCTAAGCGTGCAATGAAATTTCGCTTCTCTGCAATAAAGAAGTTGTTATCCATAACATCACGTCTTGAGTTACATACATCCAGCTTGTATATGCCACTCAAGATCTTATGAATGTTCATACACACTGCCGAAAAATCAGTCGGAAGTAAGAGCATTAGAAGTGATTCATCGGCAAATCTTCCTGAATTGACTTTCGTAATTGTAAACTTTTGATGCTTGTTTGGGCCTATAGATACGTTGTTTGTTTAAATCCAATTGTGAACAAAATAATGGCAATAGTATCACAGAGGGGTATAATAATCCGGTCATCTATTTGATATAACTTCAACGAGATCAAAAAGGTATCGATCATATCAACATCGGTGATAGTCTTAGTTAATAACAGATCATTCTTGATCAAAATGACATATTTTGAAAATAGTGTCTATTCCAGAAATGATACTAACTTGAAATTATGAAGTACTATAAAAAAAATTTACGATGTCCCAAAGTGTTCTAAAATGGTGTTTATCACAAATATTCATCAATTATTGCATCAAGACAATTAAAATTAAACCTGTGAATTTCAGCTTACTACGGGTCTTTTTTTTTTAGGGTGACACCAATCATGTTAACAACAACATCCAATAATAAATGATTTAATTCTAGGAATTAAAAATATATTTTGCACCAAATCTAGCTCATAAATATAGCCGAATATCATCTCAATGAAGTATTGACAATCTGCCTGGAACATGACAGAAAAGCAGGTAGATCATGATGGGATTGTATACCAACTTCTATGGGAAATCCCTTCCAGAACGATTGCAATAATTAATATTGATTTGTGTCTTGGAAGTTGGCAGTTCTGGTATCCATAACGTCAATTAGAACCAAACGCGATTTACTGCGATAAATTGTCTATAAAAATATGTCAATGCGTGAATTTGACTCGTTCTGTTATCTGTAAAGCTGGGACTTTGTTAAGGCATCACAATATCTTGTGATAGGATATAAATATCATATATTTCTTTGTGTGTTAATGCATTCATTATAGAATTAAGATTGTGGATTTCAAAACGTCAAAATGTATCACAGCTTCCTTCAGTATGTAGGTTTGTATTTACGTGTTGGTGATGGGACAGAAGGTTAGGCTAAACGTTCAATCTATTTTCTTTCAATTTCAACCTTTAGGTTTTGTATTGCCTTTCACATTATGTGCCCAGTCTTTATCTCGAACGATCAGCATGTAGCGACTACTGATCTATGATAGTTCCCAGTTCAATTCATCAACTGACTCACCTGTATACTAATGCATGTACTCGACTTGATGGCATATCCTCGGGAGAGCCTTTATTCGGTCTCTATTTATCAAATTTCCTTGGCGGAACTTCATAGGGAGTTTCTACGGCAGCTTCCGACGCAGATATACTTTCTATTTTAATCACTAAGGTTGAATGCCTTGATGTCGTACAAGAATAAATGTCTCATCAATATAACTGATTCATAGTAGCGGTCACATCTGTTCGTTCCAATTGACCGTTGGCTTATATCTGTAACTCAAAGGATACTGGTATGTCAGTCTCTCTATGGGACTTTGGCCTGATCTCGGCAATGGTATAACAAAGAGAGGTAGTGAGATAATTAACCTGATGATTTCGTGCCTTCTTTTGTCTTAAAATGAGTCTCCGGTGTGTCTTCCGAGAAGTGACATTTTATTTTGCAGTATGCTTTGGAAATGCTCTCGGTATCATCTATTTTTTCCACTTGGCTGACCTCTGATTACATTAATATTATGTTCCGTATTCCCAGTTGATAATAGGGTTTGCTTTGGATGGACGTATCAAACGATATTTCTACAGTGAAGCGTCATTAGCCTGTTGACTGTCCAGTTACCAAACTCCGAACAGCGCATGTCAGCACGTCGTCTAGCCTACAAGCCCTGACCGCAATTGAAATATTGTTAACACGCTTTCAGCGTAGAGATTACTCCGCCAATACAAACCATCTTCTATCACTGTAATAACATCATTGATTCATTAACAAAATATCTCCGAAAATCTGTTCTTTATGTTATTGATTTTTGTTTGTGTCTCGCATGAATTTAGTCCCCATAGTGTGTGATGCAAAGGATGCTATTGCTGACGGTGTAAGAGTGACAGCTTGTCAAGCGATCACATGTGGACTATATAGCATTGTCACTAAACGCAAATCAAAGCGCCGGGTTCTGTTTGTCACTCACTAGTCTCTCCCCCTACAACGCTGTACTGTTTGAAAGGTCCGTTTTCAAATCGAGAATTAACCAATCGAAACATCAGTTTCGCCAGTAGACTGTTTCATCCAGCTCCGGAGACCACATTCGTCTGCGGTGAAAGGGTGTATTGGATACCTGTTATGAGTAGTTGTCTGTCTCTCTGTCTGTCTGTCTGTCTGTCTGCCTGTTGTGTATAAATATTGATGACAATATGCCGAATAACAGGTAGGTAAACTCTCATCTTTTTATGAAATAACAAGGAAGAGATGTTGCCCTTTTTCCATACACACAATTGTGCAACATCATAAGGGATTCAAATAAGCTAACCCAGAATTCAGTATTACATTGGAGCGATATCCAAGAGATGGGAAAAATTGAAGACGTCTGGTGACTAAAAAGCAACCATATGACTCTACAGGAAAGCATTCGTCGACGCATTGCACATCGCCGAATTCCTACACACAGAAATGCAGCCGATCTCCTTCTTCTCAGTTCAATGTCAAAGGGACCTGGGTATATACACCATCTTATGATGGCTCTCGTTTTAACCCTATCTGGCCTTTGTTTTTTTGGATCTGTCCAGGCTTTGTTGGGGGGGGGGCATCTCGCCCCATAAATATTTTTCTTACCACTCATGCTACGGGGCTGAAACTTACCACACTATACCCTTGGTCCTAGCTCCACCAAGAAAAATCCAAGATGGCCTCTTGGTGACGTCATCTTCAAAACAGGCATTTTTGGTCGATGTTTTGATCAGATTTTTTTTATCTTTTTTATTTATGTGGTTTCGTTGCAAAAACTGCATGATAAATTAGTAAATAATAGTAAATAGTATAGACGAAAATGTAACTTTTCTGGTACCCCACATGACCGTTATCTCGAATTTACCCATGATCCTCTACTTATGAAAATAGGCTCAAAATGACCCCAATATGATAAATTAAAAAGTCGCGAAGAATCAGCTTTTTGTTTTTTTCTTGTCGTTCCGGAGATAGGGGAGAAAGTTTGGTAGGGGAGCCATAATGCCCGACACAGTCGAATTATGCCTTCTTTTCAGATTTTCGAACTGTATCTAGTATCTAGTGAACTATTTTATTCCCAGTTGAGCATCTGCTTTATCATGGTTCTACTGAATATAGCTCAAGTTCAACTTCAACTTCAACTTTATTTTTCCACACTGGTCACAATTCGTGACATAAGTGGTAAAGATAGGTATATACATTTCGTGCGGAGGTGGTATCAATACAGTGGTTACAATAATACATATACAATACAATTGAAATATACATAGTTCACACAGGTACTTTACAACGCATAAAAGACAGTTTTTCGTTCACTTATGTACATATATGCATTCTGTGAAACATACTTCCAGTTTATACATACATTCTACACACAAATTAAATGTCTCCAAGTAGTAGAAGGTAAAATAGATTATTTTTTTCGACAAGTGAATTGATAATTATAGCACATATAGCGTGCACTGTTGCCTTCGTCAATATAGGTAATAAATATATATATTTATAGAATATACACACAATTAGCAAACAATTGGTCCGCATATCACTCTAATCGATTAAGGTCATCAAGCCATCATGCTCCTCCTCTGAATGGACCGAAAGCCGAAAGTCTCAGAGAAGGGCTTGGGGCATAGG
>JAVTVY010025031.1:0-11044 GCA_036873755.1 Hanleya hanleyi | reverse complement strand
GGGGCCTAATCGTGTATTTGCGCCTAATCGTGTCAGCGCCAAATCGTGTAACAAAATTGCGCCTAATAACGTGTTGCGCCTAATCGTGTAGGAAATTTGCGGTTAATGGTGGAACTGCGCCTAATCGTGTACGAAATTTGCGCTTAATTGTGGAACTGCGCCTAATCGTGTACGGAATTTGCGCCTATTTGTGTAAAAGCGCCTAATCGTGTAAGGAGGCTGCGTCTAATCATGTAACTGCTCCTAATCATTTGAACGATCTTGCGCCTAATTTTGCGTTGCGCCTAATCGTGTAGAAAAATTGCTCCTAATTGTGGAACTGCGCCTAATCGTGTAAGACATTTGCTCCTAATTGTGGATTTGCGCCTATTCGTGTGAGAAATATGCTCCTAATTGTGGAACTGCGCCTAATCGTGGAAATCATTTTGCGTCTAATTATGCGTTGCGCCTAATCGTGTAGAAAATTTGCGTCTAACTGTGGAAATGCGCCTAATTGTGTATAGAGGCTACGCCTAAACGTGCACAACGTGAAGACATAAGTAGTACGTAAAGGACGGATATAGTCAACTTGACCTTTTGTCATTTTTGGGGAGGTCACGGGGAGGTCACGTGATCAAGAGGTTAAGGTCACTATAGTGCCGGGACTTCCGGTCGCGTGACCTTTGGGGCATGTATTCCTCCGGGGTGATGCGGTCTGGCGGCGATGCGGTCGCGGGGGAAAAGCCTCGGCGGACAGAATGTAGTCCGGCAATCTTCGCCAATCTTTGGGACAATTTGGGGGCGAGTGGAGCCCCTAGTCAACCGATTGGGTCGAGTGAGGTGTCAAAGTGGAGCGCTCGTCCAGGGCGATCAAGTCATGGATGGGTGCATGTAAATTGAGGATTTTTCCCAAAAATATGAAAAGCGGAACACGGACTTTATCCCTAAAATAGGGGAAGTGTTGTTGTCCGGGATTCTAATCCTGGGAAAAACATTGTAATTATCGGTGACCTGAACGATGATCTTCTGAGTGCTTCCAAGTTTCACCTACGTGACATAATAACTTCCTTAGGACTTAATCAACTAATAACTGAACCAACTCCACCCGTTTCAAATTCTCTTTTAGACCCAATCATTTGTAATATGGCTCAACTCGTCTGTGATAGCGGCGTTCTTGTATCTTTTTGTATCGACCATTCTCGAGCTTTTATCCTCATAAAATCACGTATCCCGAAAAGGCCTAGCTTCAAACGTTTGATCTGGAATTACGAAAAAGTCGACTGGGACATATTTAGACAACATCTTGCAAACGCCGAATGGGAAGCCCTGTCAGACGATAATAACGTGGATATTTGGTGTGACTGTATTACATCAGTTATTATGAGAGCAGCTAGAGAATCTATCCCCCAAAAAATACATTTGCATTCATCCAGGCGATAAACCATGGATGACAAACAAAATAAAACTTGAGATGAGAATCAGAGATAAATTTTTTAAGCATTCTAGAATTACCAATTCTGCAAATGATATTGAACGTTGTAAAAAACAGAAAAATTTGGTAAATGCTCTCGTTTGCTCTACTAAAAAGGAATTTAAAACCGAAACAGCAAATCATTCCTGAAAGATTCGAACAGTAATTTTAATGACGATCCACCTCTTAAGAAAGTGGACGGCTCTTTTGCATATGAATGCAGTGAGAAAGCCGAAATTTTAAACGGTTTCTTTGCTAATATTACCAGAATTGATGATTCCAACACTCCGTTGCCACCTCTATCAATCTACACAGAAAATACCTTAGATATGATTACTGTAGATACTACAGACGTCGACAACATTATTTCTAATTTAGATACGCCCAAAGCGCTTAGTCCAGACCAAGTCCGAAATGTTTGTCCGGAGGTAAAAACGTTCTCTCTCCAATTCTTGCTCGTGTATTTAATCACTCATTGAAAACATCGACTTATCCGACAGAATGGAAAGTTGCTAATGTGACACCATTGTATAAAAAAGGTGAACGAAATCTTGTCTGTAACTACCGTCCCAAATCACTATTAAGTTGTCTGAGTAAAGTTATGAAGAGGGTCGTGTTCAAGTCGTGTATAATTACATACGGCACGACATAACACCGAGCCGGTCTGGTTTTCTCCCGTCGCAATCCACTGTAACACTGTTACTTGATATTTACTTTGACTTAACAAAGGCACTTGACGAACAGAAAGAAGTACTCTTTCTATTCTTTGACATATCAAAGGCCTTTGCTAGAGTGTGGCATAACGGCCTGCTTCAAAAACTACAACAATTCGGTATTACTGGAAGCCTTTTGCTATGGTTCAAAAGCTATTTACAAAATCGTTGTCAGCGGGTGGTGATCCAGGGAAAAGAATCCACTGTGTTATGTTTAGAAGCAGGTGTACCACAAGGCTCTGTTCTTGGTCCGCTTCTGTTCGTATTATTTATAAACGATTTACCTGCTAATGTTATTAACAGGATACGTCTTTTTGCTGATGACACTTATTTGTACATCATATCTGATAATCTGTTTAGCCAACTGCCATCCATCAATCACGATACAGACATTGTTTCTGACTGGGCGCAGACATGGTTGGTCGATTTTAATGCCGCGAAAACAGTTTCTCTTCTCGCTTCTTTGAGACATATCCATTCATCTTTTCCAATAATATTTCAAAATTCAACTCTTCAACCGTCACGTAGTCATAAGCATCTCGGTCTGATCCTTAACACTAAGGCTAACTGGAACGACCACTTGGAAGATCGTAAATGCCTTGAAATTATGTATAAGAGTTTTATTAGACCGAGTCTAGAATATGCAGACGTCGTCTGGGATAATATTCCACAATCTTATGTGATAAGACTTGAAAATATTCAAAAAGACACACTCAGAACGATAACTGGCGTCACATGCAGTGTTAGTTCAGAAACCTTATACTTGGAAGCTGGATTTGAAACGCTGTCTCGCAGACGACAAGTCCATAGACTTATTATGTTATATAACATTATTAATGGTATGACACCTTCCTCTTTGTACGCTCATCTCTCAGTTCGCATTGGGGAACGCAATCCATACAACATCAGAAACGCATCACAGTTAACCCCCTACAGATGTCGCACGGAACTATTCCGAAATTCATTTTATCCAGCAACATTACGCGAGTGGAATTTATTATCTTACACAGTCAAAAACTGCCCAACTCTGCCAATTTTTAAACGCCAGCTGCAGAACATGACACAAGTCTCCACCCCACCGTCTTTGCACTATTTATGTACACGTAAAGAAAATATAATATTGTGTCGCCTCCGCAATGGTTGCAGTAATCTTAACAGACACCTGTTCAATAATTTCCTGAGAAATACAACAACTTGCAATTGCGGATATTTTGACGAAACAGTCGATCACTTTTTCTTTCACTGTCCTCAATTTGTCGATCAAAGAACCATATTGGTAAATACACTTAATAATATATATATAGTTCTCTAATAGTTCCTCCTGCTTCAGTGTTATTATACGGTGATCCAGAAAAAGACAAACACACTAACAACACCATTCAAGTATGTTTGGGAAAATTCATAGCGGATTCGAAACGTTTTACTTAAGTATTGAACTTTAAAATTACTATTTCGACACTTGATGCCCAGCGACCATGTACTCAGCAAGCTGATCGTGTTCATTCATCTCTTCAGCACACAGGGTCTCAAACAAATCACAATGTTTACTCTCTGTCATGAGCTTCAAATGCATTTTGTATATTCCTTCGCCGCCTAATTTGTTATAAGTATTTATATTTATTTTCGAGGTTCAATTGATATATTGTACTTTTTTATTGGGGAGACGTATTGATAAGCTTTGCTTACTTCGCTCCCCCATGTCTCGAAATAAACTACTTAAACCAAAATAGGGGAAAACTCCTATCAACAAGGTCCAAAAGGGCTAATATCGGTCTCCGGCTTATCGAGCCTGTCCATCAAGTCATGGGTGGGTGTATGTAAAAAGAGGACTTGTCTCCGAAAATATAAAATGCGGAACACGGATTTTACCTCATCGCATTTCGATGAATTAGTGTCAATTTCATGGACTATCTAGAAAATCAGAGCTTCAGGGCTAATTCACCAGGGCGTTGAAGCGTTAAGGTTGACGTTGGCAGGCGTTGATACAAGGTGACGTCTCACACGACGCATTCGGACCAGGGATGTCCATCTCTACCCCAAACGCTTTCCTACACACCCCAAAATGCCCGCTTTCACTAATACTTCTACTGGTGACGTCACCAATGATGTCACAGATGATGTGGACATGCCTCAAGTCGGGGTCTATACCCCGATAGCTACAAAATGACACCCCACACGACGCATTCGGACCAAGGATGGTCCCTCTCTACCCAAAACACACCTCACGCACCCCCAAAATGACCACTTTACTTACTACACCCAACTGCGCATGCGCAGATTGACGCGACTTGCAATAAAAAGCACGCCATTCTGACTCCACGTCACAAAAGCTTCACTTTAACACATCCCACGACTCATTTGGACCAATAGCGGTCCATTTCAACCCCAAACACACCCCCACGCACCCCCAGAATGTCTGTTTTCTATAACACGACCAAATTGCGTATGCGCAGAATAACGAAAACGGGCGATACATTAGTCCAGTCGGATGCTCCTCTACGAGGGCTTCAAAATAAGACCTCATACGACACCATCGGACCATTAGGGGCTCACCTAGACCCCAAAACGTCCACCCAGCATTATTTACCCACTACATAAACGCGCAGTGACTTTTAAAAAAAATTTCACCATTTAGCTTCGGGACCCCGACCATCGTGTTATACGTGACGAGATGTGAAAAATAAGATCCCACAACCCATATCGCAATGTCCAGGAGTAAATTTCCCAGTATGGACCTCTCCACTGAGCTAGTATGGGCCAAAATACAGACCTACCCGGTACCTGGATTTTTCAAAAAAAATTCACCGCTTATTTTCGAGACCCTCCCATCGTGTTCTACGTGATGGGACGGGAAAAACAAGATCCCACAACCCATATCGCAATGAACATATGCGAATTGCCCAGTATGGACCTATCCACTGAGCCAGTAGGCCTTTGGGCCTATCTAGACCTCCGAGAACCTTTCGAAAAATTTCATCGCTTAGCTTCGGGACCCCGCCCATTGTGTTCTACGTGGTGAGACGTGAAAAACAAGATCCCACAACTCATATCGCAATGTCCAGGAATACATTTTCCAGTATAGACCTATCCACTGAGCAAGTATGGGCCAAAATACAGACCTACCCGGTACCGGGATTTTTCGAAAAATTTCACCGCTTAGCTCCGAGACCATTCCCATCGTGTTTTATGTGGTGAGACGAAGAAAACAAGACCCCAACACTCACAGTAAAATCAACAAACAATGACCACCCCTATACTCCATACAGTCATTTTCCCCTATCGATGCAAATGTTCGAATCGTTCTCCTATTGTTGAGGTAAAGTCCGTGTTCCGCATTTTATATTTTCGGAGACAAGTCCTCTTTTTACATGCACCCACCCAAGACTTGATCGCTATGGACGAGCGCTCCACGTTGACACCTCACTCGACCCAATCGGTTGACTAGGGGCTCCTCTCGCCCCCAAAATGTCCCAAAGATTGGCGAAGATTGCCGGAGAATTTCCCCCGGCTCCCGCGTATTTGGGACTACATTCTGTCCGCCGAGGCTTTTCCCCCGCGACCGCATCGCCGCCAGACCGCATCACCGCGGAGGAATACATGCCCCAAAGGTCACGTGACCGGAAGTCCCGGAACTATAGTGACCTTAACCTCTTGATCACGTGATCTCCCCGTTACCTCCCCAAAAATGACGAAAGGTCAAGTTGACTATATCCGTCATATATGTACTACTTATGTCTTCACGTTGTGCACGTTTTGGCGTAGCCTCTATACACAATTAGGCGCATTTCCACAGTTAGACGCAAATTTTCTACACGATTAGGCGCAACGCATAATTAGACGCAAAATGATTTCCACGATTAGGCGCAGTTCCACAATTAGGAGCATATTTCTCACACCAATAGGCGCAAATCCACAATTAGGAGCAAATCTCCTACACGATTAGGCGCAGTTCCACAATTAGGAGCAATTTTCCTACACGATTAGGCGCAACGCAAAATTAGGCGCAAGATCGTTAAAATGATTAGGAGCAGTTACATGATTAGACGCAGCCTCCTTACACGATTAGGCGCATTTACACAAATAGGCGCAAATTCCGTACACTTTGATGACGCCCTTCCCCATCCCTTCCCCAACAAAAGTATTTTGAAACTTGTTGGTCGCCGAATTGATGGCGTCACGAAAATCCCACACATATAATGCCCCCACCCCCCAGGTCGGGGATCCCAAAATCGCCCAGGCATAGTGGGGTTAAATGGTGATAGCTGTGACCATTTAAAGGAGGTGATGGGAAAAGGTGATGGCACTAACTCATCGCCATTTCCTGGTGATGCTGTCATCACCTTTTTGGTGATGGTTGTCGCTTGTTTCTCTGACTGTGTACGTTACGCGAAGGAGCTCCAAGAGCAACACTGGTTATACGTACGCGTTTCTCAAGGCGATGTCCGGAAGCCAAACGTCTCTTTGTTCCAGTAGAATCATCTCTAGACCACCGTAGTCATTTTTATCCCATCGCAACAACTCGTTTTTCCATGTCTGTTTGAATAAAGACATTGAATAGCCATGAAAGCCCAGTAGATTGAAACTACCTTAAATGCATACTATTTAATTGAAAATTCTTAATCGATTTGGTTGTGATATATGGCAAGCCAGTTTGGTATTTATTCCTTTATTTGTGATATCAAAAATCCTTTTTTTTTAATATCAAAAATAAATGTGCGCCGTTTTGCTATTTAACCGGATAATTGTTGATATCAAAAATACTATTTTTGATATCAAAAATAGAATTGTTGATATCAAAAATAGTATTTTCGACTCGTGATAGACAAAATAGTATTTTTGATATAAAAAAATATTTTTTGATATAAAAAATAAACGGTTTATTTTTTATATCAAAAAAAAGAGGACCACTTACACCAAAACGGAAATAATGCGCTCTCCCTGCAAAGCTGTCACCAAAATCACAGTGGGCAAATGTCATTCCTTGGCACAGGAAGTACAACCCGTAGATAGCGAGGGAGAAGTCATTATAGAACTGTACCGGAAATGGTTAATTTTTGATATCAAAAATAGTAGTTTTGATATCAAAAAAAACCATTTATTTTTGATATCAAAAAAAGAATTCTTGATATCAAAAAAGGCGGTCCACAGATCAGGGTCTAGGGTGAAGCTTCGAGTGGGGTCCTGGTAACGTCCCAGACGTGGAAAGAACGGTCCTCGGTGAACGTAGATGGCGTTCTCCATCTGGATGAGGTTCTCTTCCAGTTCACCACACAACACTCTTTTAAAATTGGTCCAGCCGCCACGATGTGAGGTAACCGTATTCGATGTGGACTCCGGACCCGACCCACAGACATCCCGGTCTTCCACGATAGTGACTTTATCCTCATAGACGTGTAGCCCTCACTGGTAAGGGAAAGAACGGTTTGTAGAATTCGTGACATGGCGGAGCAAATGACGTGGGATGAATGACGCACACACTGACTGACCCACGTATTTATACCCACCATGAGGTGACCTTTGCATCATGACGTCATCATGGACGTCATTTGACCCAGATGTGACCTTTGACCCGGATATGGCATCATCCGGAGATTCACAGTCACTGGGATCTTATATATATGAGGAGATCACTGGGCCGTCACGTGACCGGGAGATCCCGTGAGCGGATGTGACGTCATCGTGACGTCATACTGCATGGCCCTCTCCCTCATCTTTTCGACAAAATTTAGCCTCTTCCTACTACTCATTAAAATATTAGGCTTCTGTAATGGTACGCTCTGAAGATAATACTGATCAATTAAAACATATTTGTAATGATGTCGCAGATCGCGCAGAGAGAAACGTTTACTCTATACAATTCAGCCAATCATCTGCCATGAATGGCTCTTCCTTTCTGTCTATTTCACATGCTTCTGGCCCAGTGGGTGACGTTTGTGACTCCTTCGACCCCTGCGCACTATACCTGGTAAAAGTAATGTGCAAGTGTCAAAGGTCACTTCAGGTCAAGTGACAAAGTACCCGGATGTTGCACTCAGAAAAAACTCCCCTAAAGATCCCCTTTGAAAGGGTCAAGAGTCGTCTACGTACCCTTTCGGAACCTGACCAAAAATACGAGGGTCGGCAGTGGGGTTAATGACGTCACAAAGTTCAAAGATCAATATGAGTTTGCATCCTCTTTCAATGGGGTCAAGAGGCGTCTATGTGCCCCTTAAGCGACGTCACAGAGGCCCTATGCAAATTGGTCGATTCGTATCGCCACGAAAAAACTTGGCTGCCTGAATACATTGAGACATCCTTATAGTACGCAATATTACAGTAAAGACTGTATCAGGATTGTTTCCTCCTCAATTCGGGCGATTTGTAAATAGAACTGACGTAATGATCTATAAATAGAAGAGGGCTTTTCCAACCGGCTTTTCCGAATAGTGCCCAGGGGACCATGCATGATGTCATCGGGGACCAGAAAAATTCAACATGTCTTTCCTGGTGTGGAGATGAGGAGAAGGTTAAGATCGTAGCGCCATCTATACTCTCTGGACGCAGGGAAGACAGCTCTGACTGGGAACCCCCATGCGCCTGGCCGCTGCCCCAATATCTCCTCGGATTCGAATATTACTGAACAGGTACGAATTTGCTCTTAAGTTATTTCGATGTTAAAATGTCCGGACATGTCCGGTGACGTCAAGTCCGGGTCAAAGCTCGCGCCCCTTGATTATTGGTCCTCCAGTTAAATCGATGTGAATCTCCGGGAAATGCATGTCTGGGGAGAAGTATTGGGGTAGTCATTTTTATTTCTTATGGATTTTACTATGTGGTGTGGTTCCTTGTTTTCTTTGTCTCATCATGTAGAAGACGATGGAAGGGGCTCCTGGCCATTGGGTGACTTTCGATAAAATGTTCTCGTTGCGGATGCGCAGAGCATAGGCAGATCGGGGGTGGACGTTTTGGGTTCGTGGTGGACCACTATTAGTCCGAATGGGTCGTGGGAGGTGTCATGGTGAAGCACTCGTGGAGGAGCATCCGAATAGATTGTTGCGGAGAGAAAGTGAGACTATGGCGCGCATGCACAGACAGGGAATTTTGGGAAGAGGCCATTGCAATATACGTTTTGGAGCAGAGATTGACCACTGTTGGTCCGAATGAGTCGTGGGAGGTATCAGTTTCAAGCGCTCATGGGGGAACGAAAGTGGGGCAGACAATGAATTGTGAGAAAAGGCACTGGAATGGACGTTTTGGGGCGGGAGGACCCAATATTGGTCCGAACCGGTCGCATAGGGTGTCATGTTGAAGTATTCTTGGGGAAGCATGCGACTGAATGGGTGTGTAGTGAAAATACCGTCCATCTGCACATGCGCATTCGAAAAAGAGCATTGGAATGGATGTTTTGGTGTGAAGATTATCCAATATTGGTCTGAATGGGTCGCCTGAGGTGTCCTCGTGAAGCATTCGTGGAGTAGAGTCAGACTGGGAGTGATATGCCCCTGGGCACTCGGGGAGTAGTAGAGAAAGAGGGGACTCGGAAGTGCAAAGGAGCACGTTTGGGGAGAGGTGTCCATGTACGCTCTGGCTACCTGGTAGAGTTACCTCAACGTATGTGTGTAGGTGTGTGTGGAGGGGGACGAGGAAGAGGAAGAAATGGAAGAGGAGGAGGAGGAGGAGGAGGAATCGGGTGAGTGAGTGAGTGAGTGCGTGAGTGAGTGAATGGTTATATAAAGTCAGGCTGTATCCAAAACATGAGTGGTATTCTATTAAAGCTCTTATCGGGTAGAGCCAGACTGGTGGTGATACTCGTGCGCATTCGCAACGAGGAGGAGTAGCAAAGGGGGAGTTTCCGAGGTGCATACAATGCCCCAGGCACTTCAAGGTTATATGCATATCAATACTTGCAGCGAGAGATGGGGAATCCCACGCAACGCCTTAACGCCTATCTTAACGCCTTAACGCCTATCTTAACGCCTCAACGCATTATCATAACGCCTTAACGCCCTAGCATAACGCCTTGCCGCCATGATGCAGACAGATGAGAGAAGAAAAGATCAACTCGTTCACAAGGTTTCAAACAATATATTCTCTCCTGTGATACATCATACTCAAGCTTGGGGATCCGCGTTGGATATGTTTACAATTCAAGTATGCTCTTGCCCAATCAGAAGTCGCCATTTGGCGCTGCATCTGTCATATTCGTTCTTGTCCATCAGATGTATTATCGGCTACTCTTGTCCAATCAAAAGCCGCCATTTCAGAAAGTTAAATTCTCGATCATGTTCGTTCTGATCCGCTTGTTCTAATCGACGTTGGCGTTGACATTGAAATAAGTTAAGAGCAAATTCGTATCTATTCCGAAATATTCGAATCCGGAGAGATATTGGGGCTGCGTCAAAGCGCATGAGAATTCCCAGTCAGAGTTTTCTTGCATCCAGAGTGTATAGTTGTCGCTACGATCTTAACCTTCTCCTCATCCGGGGTATCGGGGTATTTGACAAACGGACGCCAGTTTTATTTTCCCAATGGCACAAAAAGGACATACATGGATGTTTTTTACCTTTTGTGAGCGATTGTACCATGCTATTATTTAATACTAACGTGTCGGTGTATGTATCAACGCATGCACTCCACGAAAGACACCATTTTCAGATTTGCTGGTCCCCGATGACGTCCTGCTTCGCCGGAGTATTGTACGGGAAATACCCGTGGAAAAGGCCTTTTATCTTTTTAGATCATTACGTCAGTTCTATTTATGGATCACCCGAATTGTGGACGAAACAATCCAGATACAGCCTTCACGGGAATACTGCGTACTATAAACCAGTCTCACTGTATTCAGGCGGCCGCGTTTTTTCATGGCTATACGGATCGATCATTTTGTATATGACCTCTGCGA
>JAVTVY010025030.1:0-10729 GCA_036873755.1 Hanleya hanleyi | reverse complement strand
AAATGTTCCTAGCGATCTGTTACAGGACGCCCATCCAGTGAGTGACATCTATCGGCGCCATTGGTCCATGATACGGCAATGTGTCAACCGTCATCACCCTATTCAAGATATCTACAATTTCCGACTGACCGACCTCGCCCGTCTACGTAGCTACGTGGAAGCCATCTTCAACGACCAAACTACGGCCTTCAGATTGAATCCGGCGTTTGGTTATGTGCTGCAGCATAAGGAGACAGTCCAAGTCCGATACTTTTACCCGAGCAGGAACATCCAGGTATTTGACCAACCGTTTACCATCATTAACCGAGTGTCGCTAGAGACGATGCTGGAGAAACTAGACACCGTGGATCCCTTGGAATGGGCCCAACAACAACGCCCCAACACCAAGTGGACAGTGGAGAAGGTGACCAATGTCACGTTTTTCGTTACCAAGCTGACCGACCACCCCATCGGCTGAATGCTTCACCCATGCACTTATGAATACCATAACATGCCGTACATACTCTATATGTCTACATGCTGATCGTTGACTTGAGCTCAGTAAACACTTGTACCTAATGTGACGCTGCGTTAAATAATAAAACATGGTGTTTGATATTTCAATTTGTTTTGCTGTGAACATACCAAACATGCCCGGGGCGGCTCCCCCAGCCTGGGTATGATGTAACATTGGGGATAATAAACTGTATGAACATTGCTGAACTTGTTGTTATTCACGACAACGGCTATCCGATTGTATAATACAGAACATACATTGTATAATACAGGACATATATGGTACAATACAGGACAGATATGGTATAATACAGCACAGATTTGGTATAATACAGGACATACTGTATAATACAGGACAGATTTGGTATAATACAGAACATATATTGTATAATACAGCACAGATTTGGTATAATACAGGACAGATACTGTATAATACAGCACGGATTTGGTATAATACAGAACATATATTGTATAATACAGGACAAATATGGTACAAAACAGGACAGATTTGGTATAATACAGGACAGATATTGTATAACACAGGACAGATATTGCATAATACAGCACAGATATGGTATAACTCAGGACAGATATGGTATAATACAGCACAGATATGGTATAATAGAGGGCAAATATTGTATAATACAGCACAGATTTGGTATAATACAGGACATGGTACAATACAGGACAGATATGGTATAATGCAGCACAGATATGGTATAATAGAGGAGAAATATTGTATAATACAGAGCAGATATGGTATAATACAGGACACATATGGTACAATACAGGACAGATACTGTATAATACAGGACAGATTTGATATAATACAGAACATATATTGCAGAATACTGGACAGATATTGTATAATACAGGACATATATTGTGGCTATCAGCAGCACAGATATGGTATGTAATATGCTATGCATGTAGATATTGTATAATACAGCACAGATTTGGTATAATACAGCACAGATTTGGTATAGTACAGGACAGATACTGTATAATACAGGGCAGATTTGGTATAATACAGGACATATATGGTATAATAGAGAACAAATATGGTACAATACAGGACAGATTTGGTATTATACAGGACAGATATTGTATAATATAGGACAGGTATGGTATAATGCAGGACATATATGGTATAATGCAGGAAAGATGTGGTATAATGTGTGACAGATATGGATGGTCCATCTCTACACCAAATACCTTCCTTCACTGCCCCAAAATGCCCACTTTCACTACTACTCCTACTGATGACGTCACCGATGACGTCACAGATGACGTGAACACCCGTCAAATCGGGATGTACACCCCGAGAGCTACAAGATAACACCTCCCACGACACAATCGGACCAAGGATGGTCCCTCTCTACGCCAAACACACCTCCACGAACCCCCGATATGGCCACTTTACTTACTACACCCAACTGCGCATGCGCAGATTGACGCGACTTGCACTTAAAAACACGCCATTCTGACTCTACCCCACACAAGCTTCACTTTGACACCTCCCACGACCCATTTGGACCCATAGTGGTCCATCTCTACCCCAAACACACCCCTCACATGCCCCCGAACATGCCTGCTTTCTATGCTACGGCCAGACTGCGCATGCGCAGACTATTGCACACGGACGAACCATTAGTCGATACATTACAAACTCCACGGGAGCTTCAAAATAAGACCTCATACGACACCATAGGATCATAAGGGTCTCACCTAGACCCCAAAACGTTCACCCCGTATGGACCTATACCTCCATAGCCATGCAGTATAGGCCTATGGGTTTACCCAGGCCTCGGTGAACTTTTTCCAAAAATTTCACCGTTTCGCTTCGAAACCCTTCCCATCGTGTTCTAATTGACGAGACGTGAAAAACAAGACCAAACAACCCATATCACAATGAACGTGTGTGAATTTCCCAGGTTGGACCTATACCCCATAGCCAGCCTATGGGCCTACCCAGGCCTCGGTGAGCTTTTTCCAAAAATTTCACCGTTTCGCTCCGGGACCCTTCCCATCATGTTCTAAATGACGAGACGTGAAAAACAAGACCAAACAACCCATATCACAATGAACGTGTGTGAATTTTCCAGGTTGAACCTATACCCCTATATAGCCAGTATGGGACTAACGACTCCATCGGACCCATAGTGATCCCTGTCGGCGCCAAAATGTCTATTTCCATACACTTTCTCTACTGCGCATGCGCAGAATGACGTCAGTTCCACGTCACACCCAGCCCGTCGGATACTCCCTCGCGACTGCTTCACATGGATACCTCACTCGATCCCATCGGCCCAATAGGGGCCCACCTAAACCCCAACACGTCTATTTCTATACTACGGCCAGACTGCGCATGCGCAGACTATTGATAACGAACGACACACTAGCCCAGGCGGATGCTCCGTCACGACAGCTTCACACTGATACCTCATACGACACCATAGGATCATTAGGGGCTCACCTAAACCCTAACACGTCTATGTCCACACCCTTTTCCCAGAATTCCCTGTCTGCGCATGCGCAGACTGTTGACAACGGCCGAGACCCTAGTCCAATCGGATGCCCCCTCACATAGGCTTCACATTGATACCTCACTCAACTCCATCGGCTCATTAGGGGCTCCCCTAGATCCCAAAACGTCTATTTTCATACCCTTTCTCTATTGCGCATGCGCAGAATGACGATATTCCGACCCCACATCCACCCAGTGGGATGCCCCCTCATCGGTCCATTAGGGCCCCCACTCGATCCCAAAACGTCTATTCCCATACACTTGGTCTACCGCGCATGCGCAGAATGACGATATTTCATCCCCACACCCAGCCCATCGGATGCGCCTTCACGAATGCTTCACATTGATACCTCATACGACTCCATCGACCCACTAGGGGCTCCCCTAGATCCCAAAACGTGTATTCCATACCCTTGGTCTACCACGCATGCGCAGAATGACCATATTCCAATCACACACACAGCCCATCGGATGCCCCCTCACATAGGCTTCACATTGATACCTCATACAACCCAATCGGACCACTAGTGGCTGCCCTAGACCCCAAAACGTCTATTTCCATACCCCTGGTCTACCGCGCATGCGCAGAATGACGATATTTCAATCCCACACCCACCCCATCAGATGCCCCTTCACGAATGCTTCACATTGATACCTCATACAACCCAATCGGTACACTAGGGACCCCTCTCGCCCCTGAAGATTGCCGGAGATTGCCGGAGAATTTGATCACCCACGACATTGTGGGGAATTACAAGCGTCTAGTCCGTCATTCATAATCCAGCCGTCGTCCATTAGAGAATATCCGCGTCCATAATCCAAAGACCTATTCCATTTTCCACATAACAGTATTAGCACCAAATTCAAAAGGACAATCATAGTATACATAAACCTAGGCTTGTTTCCTGCAAGAGAGAAGCGGTCAACAGTTTTCAATGATGCCGGCAAGACATGTTGATGTTCCAAAAATATCAAATCCGTATCGCTGATCAGTATTCTTAATCCATAATATTCGTTGTAAAGTCGTCATCTAAAGAATGATGTATCTCAGTCACGCTTTGATTGTGACTGTTCATATGAGTACCATGAGGATCTTGAAGTACATGGGTTCATACGGCCCCTAGCCCCGGGTTAAGCGGAATTAGACACAAGTTACGAAACGTAGCGCCATAGATCTTGCACGCTACGTTCGTATTTTGCTATCAGCATGCGATATGTATCGCCAAATTTGAGAAACTTTGAGTGGAGGCGCTTGGTGGAATAGCCCTGTTTTATAAGTTTCTGCAACAATGTTTTGTGACGTTGATTAAAATCATCACATTTAACACAGGATCTAGCAAATGCTACTAAGCGAGATATGTATACGCCATATGCAGGTCCCACTGGAATATTACTATCCAGAAAGGGATAGTTTACGATGTCGAAATTGTAATCATCTCTTTTGTCATAAAGTCGACGAGAGAGAATGCCCGCTTCATTTTTATAGAGATAGAGACCTAAATAAGATGTGCCTGTAGGGCTATCTGTAGTTTCCTTCAAATCCAGTGAAGGTGGATATATATCCTTCACTGCGTCATTTATATAGCGATTATCCACAGCGAGATCGTCTATATAGCATTAACATTGGAAGTCACTTGGTTGACATGGGACTACTTTCTGTCCGCGGAGGAATACAAAGGTTACAGGTTGCCGGAACTACTTTTGACCTCCACGTGACCTTGAGCTGGTGGCGCCCCCTGGCGCCACAGAGGTGAAAGGCGATGTGGCGTCCCCTATACCTTTAACCTGGAAAAAAGGGCACCAAGAGTTACCTCCCTGGAAAACAATACTCGAAAAGGGTTTTATATACTACTCAGCGGTCTAAATGACCGAGGTTTTGGCACTGACGGCCTACCATAGTAATTCAACTTAAGCAAAATTTTATTCACCAAAATGATCTCACCTTAATGACCTAGAGGAAGAATCGATATAGTTTTTAAGGGAGTAGAGAGCGCTATTTTCCCTGCACTTATGGGGCTACAACATGGTGATTTGTTGATTTTTTTTCAGAGCAGGCTGAATTTCTTAACAAAAGTACCAAGACACCTGAAAATAGGATAAAAATCAACAAAAGACACAGGCGGTTATGCGTATTGCTGGCGGTTTGATAGTGTGATAGGACTGACCAAAACGTTGGCATTTTATATTCCACTGTTGTCGGGTGCAAAGTGCTTCTGAGGTTGAAAATTATACTTCTGCAATCCGCCAAAATTCACTCTTAGTCACTTTCAACAAAGAGGAAACTTGTAAATGACTAATAAATGAATCTTCAATAATATTACCCACCCCGATTACCAGCTCACACCCCTCCTGGACGTAGGACTGGAAAGGTTCATGTTTTCTGTTATACCGGTAACATTTTCTAAGAAAGCTGGTGTCCCCCTGTTTTATTAAATATTGAACAAGAACTATATGTATTTCGTATTATATAGCAAAATGGGAAAATTTTGACCTCGGGAAGTTTGGTTTATTGAGCATCAAGCAAGAAAAAATCAGTTCTCTCTAAGTATTCAGTTTTCTGGTTTTGAGTGAAATTTATACATTTGGCTGCCATATTTTTCAACGAATATGATGGATGACCCCCTACTTTTCTCATAGGTCATCTCTTAAACTGATGAATAAATAGTGAAAAAAAATCAACCTCTAGAATCCTCTACTCCCTTAAGAAATGTTCAATAGTTTTTAAGCGTGCCATCGTGTCTACCTGTATATCGTCAGGGTGAGTTAAATCTAGTGGGCTCACGTTAGTAACTGGTAAATGATACCCCCCCCCCCCAATATATACCTTATAGGTGGTCCTGTTATCGTGTGAGAGCAAGGAATTCCCTTTGAAAAAAAAAACGATCTTCATTTGCTGGATTCATAACTAAAAAAAATATTTCTATATACTTCAGCAGTTACATTCGGAATAAATATTTACTGTCTCTGTGTTGGATTATTTTATTATCGTTGAATAATCTTTGTGCTTTATATTGAACTCACGTGCATGATTCCACAGAATTAAAAACGCCTTTATTTCTTTAAAAGCTATAAGTAGTCACCATATATAATCTGGCAGTGCCTGGCAAACCCTATCTTATGCTTTGTAGTCAAATCTTTCGCTGTTGTATTCTAAGTTAATGAACTGCATACGTCTGAGCGGTTCCCCTTGTCTGACGCCCAAGTGCATTTTGAAAAATGGCGTAGATAATTACGGTGACAATCTGTAGATATCCCTCGGACTAAAGTTAACAAGTTTATTCCACGACACCGGACAATGCAGGCAGGAATGGGCAGTGTCCTTTCTTTGTCCAAATTCCCTTTCTCGGCGAACTTCTGAATAAAATATTTGAGGTTGACCGGCGGTCTGCGAGTGGATTACGGCATACCTAGAGGGGAACAGCTGTAGTAGTCACTGGGTGACCGGGGCTGTGAGTTCAAAGGTCATACGGACAAATAAGGGGAGCGTCCTTTTGTTCAACTTTAACTGACTTTTAATAGGTCTATGGTTTCAGCTCTTTCTTTTCGCTGTCGTCCCGCTCTCGACGGGGTACGGGTATCACTCATATAATCGCATGTCTATTCAGTTTTATTTTATCAATTAATTTGCAATGAACACGAAGATAGGTCTATGATTGTGTTTGATCACAGTCGTAATTATCAAATATTATTTCCGATATGCCTCGAGGACACAGGGTAGTTATAGTGATTTCACAGGTGATGGAACCGTTGGTGCAGCTATATGCATGGAACATTTGCAATTTGAAATAATTTGTTGCGCTTAAGTCACTATTGTGGTATATGAGGTACATTTGCATGACAATTACGGATACAAAAGACGGTTAGCGTGTATAGTTTATCCAGGGAATACTGTTATTTTACTCTCTATATTTCTCAGCATTACTTCAGGCCTGCATGAACAACACAAAATATCCTTAAGTTTGTAAACAGAAGGTTATTGTTGAAATATGAGTGATTGAACAATATTCGATCGTTTGTAAAATAAAGGAACACTGAAATACATATATAAACATCCAATTATCAGAATTAGTATATATTGTTCCCTGTTAATATATCGATGCATGAACCTATATCGATCAAAACAAAATGTTATCCATCAGAGTTTTAAACTTTAAATGTTTAAGTTATAGGATTAGATGGTTAGGTGTATAAATAATGTCTTCAGTGGGACTGCGTATATTAACATGCATTGTCAGATCAACAATGCCGATGAAAACAAAATTTCGCACACCCTCAGGACAGCACTTAAATTGCCATCATGAAGAAATTGAATTTTTGTCAGCTCATTTTTCACCTGTCTTATAAGTTATTTCGCCTTGGTGTGTTTTCCCCCTTATTATTTAGGATTTTCTCAAGTCTTTGTCCTTGGGCTACTTTGAAAAACTGAAAAAAATAAAAACTTCTCCGGATCATATTCGATGATATGTATGGGACCTGATAAAATATGTAAACGAATTCCTTTTCCGGTGATGAAGATCTAATCATTTAATCAAAATAGAATTCAGAGGAGGTGAACGAAAGGAGGTTGAAAAAATACGTTTAATGCGTTTATACATCAGCAGAAATAATCAGTGAAATAATTCGTTACAATTAAGTTACAGTGTGTTTTCTTCATTTCAACAATAAGTTAATATAGTTATCTTGTATGCACATGTTTTTTCCTTGTCAGTTTATGTAAATGATATTGTCTATGAACTTCGTTATGCTCGTAAACATGGCCGGAGTGGAAATTTGTGAGCGCGCGAGCCACGGTGTTAGATTTCGTCACGGAAGAGGTGAGGCAACGGTCATGCTGATTTAACAGGGGTCATCGGAGCATCTGACCGGTGTCCCTTCCTTCCTCCCCCACATCTGTACCTCAATGCCCTCTCCCTCACCTCATCTTCGTTATCCGAACACACACCTAAACCATGGGTATGTCTTATGTAGTGTTCATTTTCATAGCCAGTTACATTTTTCATTCAACTGATTAGACAATATAGGCACAAGCGTTAACAATTCTAGCTTCCATCTACCATTAAGAGATCACGATACCAATAAACAATGGAGATTGACAAATGACCATATCTTTTTTCCTAAACAAATTAATCAAAATCAAAACTTTCTTTGCCGAAGTATTTGGGTGAAATAGTAGAACTATTTAGTAAAATTCCCGATGTTATATTATTGAGGCGTCGCTTATATTTAAATGTATACGTTTCCACTATACATGGTAAAACGGGAACATTGCTCCCGTCCTGTTCGTCCGTTCGCAGCACGATATATCGTTTCTATGCGTCTCTTCAGTCAATACATTGGTGATCTTATTTTGGCGTTCATCCGTCATTTTTGTTCCTCATTCTGTCCATCTCGATATCTTGTGATCGCAATATCAGCTGTAACCACTGAATCTATACTTCCGATATTATTGATTACGTAATTCAACTGTCTGATTATACGGTTTGTCTGCCCGACTCCTATATGTCCTCAAAACGTAAACGAGCTAGTGTTATATGAACTTTCCATGGCCTTTCTATATCGTGTACCGGTATTTATTCCGCGAAAACATGTTCAAATATACCTTCTTACAGACCAGGCCAAGTTCAACTCAAACCGAAAACAGAATTAACCTTTTATACATACCACTGGATGAACTATGCATGTACCTGTTTACAACTATATACCGTGTTCCACCTATTATCACCTGGGGATGATTTTCTGGATGACAGCTATATTGTTATAGTTAATCCTGTGAAGGTCGATTAAGGTAATATCATCCGCTACTTGATCTACCGCGTTAATATACAATTAGGTTTCAAGACCGCCTCTCCAATTCACACATCCAATCCGCGCAAGAACGAATCATGCGTTCAAAGCGCGGGGGTTCAACATTACTCAAATCAACACAAGAAGACGTATAACGGCATATAGATCAAATACAAACGTCTAGTCCGTCATTCAATATTGAGCCTTCGTCCATTAAAGAATTTCTGCGTCCATAATCCAAAGACCTATTCCATATATAACAGCGTTAGAACCAAATTCGATTAAAACAAACAATCATAGTATACATAAATATAGGCTAATTTCCTGAAAGAGAGAAGCGGTTAACATTTTTCAATGATACGGCAAGACATGATGATGTTCCAAAACTATCAAATACGTATATCGCTGATCATTATTCTTAATCTATACGATTGTCGTTGTAAAGTCGTTATCAAAAGAGTGATGTATCTCAGTCAGGCTTTGATTGTGACTGTTCATATGAACACCATCAAGATCTTGAAGTACATGGGTTCATACGGCCCCTACACTGTCAGAATTTTGGGGTATAGCCGTGACGTACACACAATAGTTGGGTCAAAAGGACCCAAAATGGTCTGTCACTTCTGTACCCCAAAATACCTGGTCAATTTGACCCAATCCTTCTGACAGTGTAGCCCCGGGTTGAACGGAAATAGACATAAGTTACGAAACGTAACGCCATAAATCTTGCAAGCTATATATGTTCGCTATCGCCAAATTTGAGAAACTTTGAGTGGAAACTTGTAAGTTTCCGCAATAATGCCTTGCGACGTTGATTAAAATCATCGCATTTAACACACGATCTACCAAAGGCTACTATAGGCGTGATGTGTATATGTCATATGCAATACCTATAACGATTAATATCTCGACTTTATTATTGAATGAACACCAATATGGAAAAATTAAAAGGAAGAAAAAAAAGAGCTGATACTGTGTGTCTTCATAGTTGGCGTCAGTTTGACTGGCTATTGGCCATTAAGGTGCAGAACTGGTTATTATTGTCTCGCATGCTATTTAGCAGATCTGCTACTTCGCAAATAATTTCTAAAATCAGTGATATTTAGAAAGGGGTGTGCTACTTTGAAGATAATTTCTAGGATTACTGCTAGTTAGCCTGTTCCCAAAGAAAATATATTGTATAATTAGCACAAATGCTAAATATTGTATATTTTTTCTAAATTGCAGCCAGAAGAAATGTTCAATATTTATGATAACTCGGAAACGCAAATTGTCGGACTGCCTCTCCCGAAAGAAAATATATTGTATAATTAGCACAAATGCTAAATATTGAATATTTCTTCTAAATTGCAGCCATGATAAATATTGAATATTTCTTCTAAATCGCAGCTCCCAATTGTCCGACTGCCTCTCCTTAAAGAAAATATATTGTATAATTAGCGCAAATACTACATATTTTCAAACTTGCATGGGCTGGTGAATAAGGATGTTAAGGCAGTCCCAAGTACACTTTCTTTGCTGGTCTGTGCAACTCCTCTGACAATAACAGAGATTATTCTATCGTTCTTCCTGGTTAGGAAATTTTTCGAGGAAATTTGGAACTGAGCTTAAATCATTCTGTAATCATAACAGTCTTCACCAATCCGATCTCGTTATGTTACCTGTTGATAGTTATACGTTTTTTAGTGAGGCACATTTGACAACTTCATGGTTAGATCACTGCGTCACAACAAATCATGTAAATAGTGCCATTATTGGAGTTCGTATATTGTATGAATATATCTCGTCTGATCACCTTCCTATTGTTGTTAACTTGAAATGGGGGAAATTACCCCTGTTAGAAAACCGTCAAGATTGTCACCCTAGATATGCGATTGAATGGAGTAAGCTTTCTGATGACGAGCTGTCACATTATGCTAGCCT
>JAVTVY010025029.1:0-11113 GCA_036873755.1 Hanleya hanleyi | reverse complement strand
TGTTCTGTATTATACAAAATTTGTGCTGTATTATACAGAATCTGTCCTGTATTGTACCAAATCCGTCCTCAATTGTGCCATATTTGTCCTGTATTATACAATATATGTTCTGTATTATACAATCGGATAGCCGTTGTCGTGAATAACAACAAGTTCAGCAATGTTCATACAGTTTATTACCCCCAATGTTACATCATACCCAGGCTGGGGGAGCCGCCCTGGGCATGTTTGGTATGTTCACAGCAAAACAAATTGAAATATCAAACACCATGTTTTATTATTTAACGCACCGTCACATTAGGTACAAGTGTTTACTGAGCTCAAGTCAACGATCAGCATGTAGACATATAGAGTATGTACGGCATGTTATGGTATTCATCAGTGCGTGTGTGAAGCATTCAGCCGATGGGGTGGTCGGTCAGCTTGGTAACGAAAAACGTGACATTGGTCACCTACTCCACTGTCCACTTGGTGTTGGGGCGTTGTTGTTGGGCCCATTCCAAGGGATCCACGGTGTCCAGTTTCTCCAGCATCGTCTCTAGCGACACTCGGTTAATGATGGTAAATGGTTGGTCAAATACCTGGATGTTCCTGCTCGGGTAAAAGTATCGGACTTGGACTGTCTCCTTATGCTGCAGCACATAACCGAACGCCAGACTCAATCTGAAGGCCGTAGTTTGGTCGTTGAAGATGGCTTCCACGTAGCTACGTAGACGAGCGAGGTCGGTCAGTCGGAAATTGTAGATATCTTGAATAGGGCGATGACGGTTGAAACATTGCCGTATCATGGACCAATGGCGCCGATAGATGTCACTCACTGGATGGGCGTCCTGTAAGGGATCGCTAGGAACATTTATGGGTTCGTCCACGAAGTGTACTTTGCCCTCCACGTCGTACAAAATCTGGCCCAAGGTCTTGTCGTCGGAATTTGACTGTTGAATTAGGGCGACATCATCATCGGCCCTCGTGCGATGGGTGGGAGTTCCCCCTGTCTCGATATTGATGCCTACGGGCTCTTCTACCTGCAAACGTGACTGCGGAACAAGATGTCGTGTGCGTTGGTGTCGCAGCCACTGACTGGTCAGTTGGAAAAGCCGACCACATTCTTCGCATGGACGCTTGGGTACTTCATGGCGTGCACGTGTGTGGCGCTGTAAATGATCCGGGCGCTGAAACGACAGTGTACATATCGCACAGCTATACCGGGCGGTTCCTTCGTGCTTGGTAGCCTCATGGCGGCGCAAGTCGTGCAGACGAGTGAATGATTTCGAGCACGTAGTAGAAGTGAACATCTTGGTGGTTGACAGAGTGACATCCGTGACATCTTCGGTGACCTCCGTGACATCTTCGGGCACCTCCGCGTCTCTTCGGCCACCTCCAGGTCTTTTCGGGAAGTGACCGAAGAGACTCGGAAGTGAACGACATTGTGGGGAAAACCCCACAGACAGGTCAGTACATGTGCTATCAGGTTCACACTCCGTCACCGAAAAAACACGGACTGAAGATGGCGGACCTCGCCCGGTGGTGGTGGTGGTAGTGGGAGCTCCCGTGTGGCAGAGCTCTTGGATCGGAGCTCTTGGAGCTCATAGCTCGGAAGTGACATTTGCATATGACCTCTGTGAGGTCACTTCCGCTTCCGTTCACGTGACCGGAACTGACCTTTGACCCCGGCGCGCGCTAACAATACCGGATAAAATTGCGCGCCGGGGTCAAAGGTCAGTTCCGGTCACGGGAACGGAAGCGGAAGTGACCTCACAGAGGTCATATGCAAATGTCACTTCCGAGCTATGAGCTCCAAGAGCTCCGATCCAAGAGCTCTGCCACACGGGAGCTCCCACTACCACCACCACCACCGGGCGAGGTCCGCCATCTTCAGTCCGTGTTTTTTCGGTGACGGAGTGTGAACCTGATAGCACATGTACTGACATGTTTGTGGGGTTTTCCCCACAATGTCGTTCACTTCCGAGTCTCTTCGGTCACTTCCCGAAAAGACACGGAGGTGGCCGAAGAGACACGGAGGTGCCCGAAGATGTTACGGAGGTCACCGAAGATGTCACGGAGATGCCCGAAGAGACACGGAGGTCACCGAAGATGTCACGGAGATCACCGAAGAGACACGGAGGTGCCCGAACATGATACCAGCTAGCGTGCTATAAAAGGGAAGCGGCCTGGCCGTTTCATCAGACACTCTCTCAACCACTAAGATATTCACTTGTACTACGTGCTCGAAATCATTCACTCGTCTGCACGACTTGCGCCGCCATGAGGCTACCAAGCACGAAGGAACCGCCCGGTATAGATGTACGATATGTACACTGTCGTTTCAGCGCCCAGATCATTTACAGCGCCACACACGTGCACGCCATGAAGCACCCAAGCGTCCATGCGAAGAATGTGGTCGGCTTTTCAAGCTGACCAGTCAGTTGCTGCGACACCAACGCACACGACACCCTGTTCCGCAGCCACGTTTGCAGGTAGAAGAGCCCGTAGGCATCAATATCGAGACAGGGGGAACTCCCACCCATCGCACGAGGGCCGATGATGACGTCGCCCTAATTCAACAGTCAAATTCCGACGACAAGACCTTGGGCCAGATTTTGTACGACGTGGAGGGCAAAGTACACTTCGTGGAAGAACCCATAAATGTTCCTAGCGATCTGTTACACGAAGACCATCCAGTGAGTGACATCTATCGGCGCCATTGGCCCATGATCCGGCACTGTTTCTACCGTCATCGCCCTATTCAAGATATCTACAATTTCCGACTGACCGACCTCACCCGTCTACGCAGTTACGTGGAAGCCATCTTCAACGATCAAACTACGGCCTTCAAGTTGAATCTGGCGCTTGGTTATGTGCTGCAGCATAAGGACACAGACCAAGCCCGATATTTTTACCCGAGCAGTAACATCCGGGTATTTGACCAACCGTTTACCATCATTAACCAGGCGTCGCTAGAGGCGATGCTGGAGAAACTGGACACCGTGGATCCCTTGGAATGGGCCCAACAACAACGCCCCAACACCAAGTGGACAGTGGTGAAGGTGACCAATGTCACGTTTTTCGTTACCAAGCTGACCGACCACCCCATCGGCTGAATGCTTCACCCATGCACTGATGAATACCATAACATGCCGTACATACTCTATATGTCTACATGCTGATCGTTGACTTGAGCTTAGTAAACACTTGTACCTAATGTGACGGTGCGTTAAATAATAAAACATGGTGTTTGATATTTCAATTTGTTTTGCTGTGAACATACTAAACATGCCCAGGGCGGCTCCCCAGCCTGGGTATGATGTAACATTGGGGATAATAAACTGTATGAACATTGCTGAACTTGTTGTTATTCACGACAACGGCTATCTGATTGTATAATACAGAACATATATTGTATAATACAGGACATATATGGTACAATACAGGACAGATATGGTATAATACAGCACAGATTTGGTATAATACAGGACATATACTGTATAATACAGGACAGATTTGGTATAATACAGAACATATATTGTATAATACAGCACAGATTTGGTATAATACAGGACAGATACTGTATAATACAGTACAGATTTGGTATAATACTGAACATATATTGTATAATACAGGACAAATATGGTACAAAACAGGACAGATTTGTTATAATACAGGACAGATATTGTATTACAAGCGTCTAGTCCGTCATTCATAATCCAGCCGTCGTCCATTAGAGAATATCCGCGTCCATAATCCAAAGACCTATTCCATTTCCATATAACAGTATTAGCACCAAATTCAAAAAGACAAAGTATACATAAACATAGGCTTGTTTCCTGCAAGAGAGAAGCGGTCAACAATTTTCAATGATGCCGGCAAGACATCATGATGTTCCAAAATATCAAATCCGTATTGCTGATCAGTATTCTTAATCCATAATATTCGTTATAGAGTCGTCATCTAAAAATGATGTACCTCAGCCACGCTTTGATTGTGACTGTTCATATGAGTACCATGAGGATCTTGAAGTACATGGGCTCATACGGCCCCTAGCCCCGGGTTAAGCGGAATTAGACATGTTACGAAACGTAGCCCCATAGATCTTGCACGCTACGTTCGTATTTTGCTATCAGCATGCGATATGTATCGCCAAATTTGAGAAACTTTGAGTGGAGGCGCTTGGTGGAATAGCCCTGTTTTATAAGTTTCTGCAACAATGTTTTTGTGACGTTGATTCAAATCATCACATTTAACACAGGATCTAGCAAATGCTACTAAGCGAGATATGTATACGCCATATGCAGGTCCCACTGGAATATTACTATCCAGAAAGGGATAGTTTACGATGTCGAAATTGTAATCATCTCTTTGTCATAAAGTCGACGAGAGAGAATGCCCGCTTCATTTTTATAGAGGTAGAGATCTAAATAAGATGTGCCTGTAGGGCTATCTGTAGTTTCCTTCAAATCCAGTGAAGGTGGATATATGTCCTTCACTGCGTCATTTATATAGCGATTATCCACAGCGAGAAGATCGTCTATATAGCGTTTGGTGAATGAGAAGGAACGGGCTTTGAGTGGATCGGTTTTTGAAAGCGCCAGCATATAGTCATATTCATAAGAGAACAGATACAGGTCAGCCAACAGGGGTGCACAACACAGGACAGATATTGCATAATACAGCACAGATATGGTATAATTCAGGACAGATATGGTATAATACAGCACAGATATGATATAATAGAGGGCAAATATTGTATAATACAGCACAGATTTGTTATAATACAGGACATATATGGTACAATACAGGACAGATATGGTATAATGCAGCACAGATATGGTATAATAGAGGAGAAATATTGTATAATACAGAGCAGATATGGTATAATACAGAACATATATGGTACAATACAGGACAGATACTGTATAATACAGGACAGATTTGGTATAATACAGAACATATATTGCAGAATACTGGACAGATATTGTATAATACAGGACAGATATTGTATAATACAGCACAGATATTGTATAATACAGCACAGATTTGGTATAATACAGCACAGATTTGGTATAATACAGCACAGATTTGGTATAATACAGGACAGATACTGTATAATACAGGGCAGATTTGGTATAATACAGGACATATATGGTATCATAGAGAACAAATATGGTACAATACAGGACAGATTTGGTATAATACAGGACAGATATTGTATAACATAGGACAGGTATGGTATAATACAGGACATATATGATATAATGCAGGACAGATGTGGTATAACACAACAAAGATGTGGTATAATGTGTGACAGATATGGATGGTCCATCTCTACATCAAATACCTTCCTTCACTGCCCCAAAATGCCCACTTTCACTACTACTCCTACTGATGACCTCACCGATGACGTTACAGATGACGTGAACATCTCTCAAATCGGGATGTACACCCCGAGAGCTACAAGATAACACCTTCCACGACACAATCGGACCAAGGATGGTTCCTCTCTACCCCAAACACACCTCCACGCACCCCCAAAATGGCCACTTTACTTACTACACCCAACTGCGCATGCGTAGATTGACGCGACTTGCACTTAAAAATACGCCATTCTGACTCTACCCCACACAAGCTTCACTTTGACACCTCCCACGACCCATTTGGACCCATAGTGGTCCATCTCTACCCCAAACACACCCCCCACATGCCCCCCAACATGCCTGCTTTCTATAGTACGGCCAGACTGCGCAGACTATTGCACACGGACGAACCATTAGTCGATACATTACAAACTCCACGGGAGCTTCAAAATAAGACCTCATACGACACCATAGGATCATAAGGGGCTCACCTAGACCCCAAAACGTTCACCCCGTGTGGACCTATACCTCCATAGCCATGCAGTATAGGCCTATGGGCCTACCCAGGCCTCGGTGAACTTTTCCAAAAATTTCACCGTTTCGCTCCGGGACCCTTCCCATCGTGTTCTAAATGACGAGACGTGAAAAACAAGACCAAACAACCCATATCACAATGAACGTGTGAGAATTTCCCAGGTTGGACCTATACCCTATAGCCAGCCTATGGGCCTACCCAGGACAACGACCGAGACACTAGTCCAGGCGGATGCCCCCTCACATAGGCTTCCCATTGATACCTCATACAACTCCATCGACCCAAAAGTAGCTCGCCTAGGCCCCAGAATGACGTCAGTTCCACGTCACACCCAGCCCGTCGGATACTCCCTCACGACTGCTTCACATGGATACCTCACTCGATTCCATCGGCCCAATAGGGGCCCACCTAAACCCCAACACGTCTATTTCTATACTACGGCCAGACTGCGCATGCGCAGACTATTGATAACGAACGACACACTAGCCCAGGCGGATGCTCCCTCACGACAGCTTCACACTGATACCTCATACGACATCATAGGATCATTAGAGGCTCACCTAAACCCTAACACGTCTATGTCCACACCCTTTTCCCAGAATTCCCTGTCTGCGCATGCGCAGAATGTGGACAACGGCCGAGACCCTAGTCCAATCGGATGCCCCCTCACCTAGGCGTCACATGGATACCTTACTCGATCCAATCGGCCCACTCGTGGCTCACCTAGATCCCAAAACGTCTATTTTCATACCCTTTGTCTATTGCGCATGCGCAGAATGACGATATTCCGACCCCACATCCATCCAGTGGGATGCCCCCTCACATAGGCTTCACATGGATACCTCATACGACTCCATCGACCCACTGGTGGCTCACCTAGATCCCAAAACGTCTATTTTCATACCCTTTGTCTATTGCGCATGCGCAGAATGACCATATTCCAACCCCACACCCAGCCCGTGGGATGCCCCCTCACATAGGCTTCACATTGACACTTCACTCGATTCCATCGGACCACTAGGGGCTCCCCTAGACCGCAAAACGTCTATTTCCATAACCTTGGTCTACCGCGCATGCGCAGAATGACGATATTTCAACCCCACACCCACCACATCAGATGCCCCTTCACGAATGCTTGACATTGATACCTCATACAACCCAATCGGTACACTAGGGACCCCTCTCGCCCCTGAAGATTGCCGGAGAATTTGATCACCCACGACATTCTGGGAAAAACCCACTGAGACCGCGGAGGAATACAAAGGTTACAGGTTGCCGGAACTACTTTTGACCTCCACGTGACCTTGAGCTGGTGGCGCCCCCTGGCGCCACAGACGCCACAGAGGTGAAAGGCGATGTGGCGTCCCCTATACCTTTAACCTGGAAAAAAGGGCACCAAGAGTTACCTCCCTGGAAAACAATAATGAATTTGCGGTCTCCCAGATGAGTTGCTTCAGCTGATCCGTCATCAGATCTAATTCCGATTAAGCCGATGCTAGGGGTCGTGTGGATACTTCATAGTCTCCACATGAACATCTGAAATAAAAACGCGGCTGAGATACTAAGGCTACATCCGAGAATCCGCCGTATTCTCGGGTCTGAATATTAGGTGCCGCGGGATGCTTTCCTGTAGTATCATATGGTTGCTTTTTAGTCACCAGACATCATCAATTTTTCCCATCTCTTGCATATCGCTCCAATTCATACCAATTTATATTAAATGAGCATGCGTATTGTACCCCTTTTACAAGCCAGCTTATGAGAAAACACGAGAATCGATACAAGAATCGATAAGAATCTGGTAGTTAACAACTGTTCTAACGAGTGTCAGCCATTTTCAACTTATATAGACGATCCTTTTTTCTGCCTCGCCGTATACAGTCCAGCGCATATCCTAATCTTTCTTCTTTCTTCGGATATTTCTTGAACATTTTTCTATTCGTTTAATTCTTCAACAAATGGCCTCGTTCAAATATTATCTCACAGGTATGTTCAATGTACTGATACTGTGTCTTTTCATAAGATCGCGATACTTTGTTGTTCTATTTACATTAACCCTATGTTAATACGTGCATGTTATTTGCATTTTACTGTGAATCAACATAGTTTTCTTGTCAATAGTTCTGCAAGCTCTTTTGATCTTTTTGTATTTGCAACAATCAACTGCAGCAATCAATTTGAACGCTCTGTAAATGAAGCCCTCGAAAGGTAAGTGATATAAAATGTGTCAAAAAGAGAATCCTAAGAATTTTGAATTTGACTTGACCATGTGCTTTTTAAATGTACATGTTTTAAAATATGGCACGTCTTCAGAGCAAACGAGGTTATACACTACGTATTTTCAAAAGTGTGTCGCCCTTGTTGGCCATTATGATGACATGAAAGGCCTCATATTAACGTACATGTTGTAGGTGTGGGACGAGGGGGAGAGAGCATAATAGCTACCAATGAAACATTCCACTCTATCTCCACACTCCACTCTATCTCCACACTCCACTCTATCTCCACACTCCACTCACTCCACTCTATCTCCACACTCCACTCCACACTCCACTGTATCTCCACACTCCACTATATCTCCACACTCCACTCTATCTCCACACTCCACTCTATCTCCAGAACGAAATGAAATCAAGAGCTTGCACTTCCTGATTGTGCTTATGATGCGCCCATTTTGATCAATTTGCATAATCCTACGTACAAGCACCACATTGATAAATTCAAAATGACGGTCATGTTGGAAAGGGCCATTGCTACTAATATTGAGGTAGGGGCGAAGTGATAAATAGGTCAGCCAATCAATAACCAACGTGTGGTTTAAAAACCTTATCTGGCATGGGCTTCTTGAGACATGTCCAGGCCTGGAGCTGGGGGTTGAAACTTACCACGCTATACCCTTGGGTCAAGCTCTACCAGAAAATCCAAGATGGCCACGTTGATGATGTCACAGTGACATTTTTCATTGATGCAATTTCTCCGCAAAAACTGCATGATAAATTAGTAAATATTAATGTTTTTTTAAATAAAAGAGTTTTTGTCCACTTTCTCGCGGAAAAGCAAAAATTTTGAAGAAAAATGACGAAAACATCACTTTTTCGGTACCCTACGTGGCCGCCATCTTGAATTTACCCATGATACTGTACTCCGGGGATTATGCAATTAGGCTCAAAATGATCCCAATGTGATCAATTATAAAGTCACGGAGTCGTTCCGTAGAAAGCGCAGAAAGTATGGCAGGGGGACATTTTGTCCCCCCCCCCCCCTCTAACCTGGTAGGGTTAATAAATTCAAAATTAAATTTGAATTCAAATTCTTTTGGGGTCAATGAAGCCCCGTATCTGTTTATCAATCTAAATTGTTTCCTTTGAAGCACAATGAGTTGCAGATTCGCCTACAAAATAACAACGTGAATATCAAATCCATCAGAATATCGCACAGGGGACGCTATATCTTCCAGATATTCGGCCCCGAGATTTTGAATACAAGCGTCTAGTCCGTCATTTAATATTCAGCCGTCGTCCATTAAAGAATTTCCGCGTCCATAATCAAAAGACCCAATTCGCTACGTTCGTATTTTGCTATCAGCATGCGATATCTATCGCCAAATTTGAGAAATTTCGAGTAGAGACGCTTGATGATATAGCCCTGTTTTATAATGTTTTGTGGCGTTGATTAAAATCGTCACACAGGATCTAGCAAATGCTACTAGGCGAGATATGTATACGCTATATGCAGATCCCTCTGGTATATTACTGTCAAGATAGGGATAGTTAACTTTGTCGAAATTGTAATCATCTCTTTTGTCGTAAAGTCGACGAGAGAGAAGGCCCGATTCATAATTTTACAGAGATATAGGTCTAAATAAGATGTTCCGTAGGGTAGTTTCCTCCAAATCTAGTGTATTTGGATATCCTCAGAGTGATGATAAGAAACTAATTTTTCCTTCTTCTTTTATTTTAAGTTTTCCATCGGTGATATAATATGCTGCCACCTTCATATGGTGAAGGTCGAATAGTATTTTGGAAAAATATCTTGATTGATACGGTATTCGGATATCATCAATCTACAAGTATTTTGGCAAGGGAGACCTAATCTATCTTGCCAACACATTAGTTATAGGCGACTGTAGGAAACTACAGCTTTCGTCTGATCAGATATTATTGATCAGGGATGGGTTGACAATATAACTGCTAACATCATAAAAACATTTGGCTTGATATCAATAAACAGTTGTATTGAGGCTTCCGTGAAAGGTCTCCAGGTCACTCCTACTGTTTACGCGTATACTAATTCCCCGACAAAGACATGACATCGCATGCCACAATGACATTTATCTCTTGTTTCGGCAGAAGTCACGACCGTTAAAATACTGAATATCGTATTGTTGTTTTCTTTAGTTTTCAATAGATAGGCCTCAGTGCTTGCGTCGTTGATTGAAAGCAACATTGTTTTCACAATAGGTAACGGATTGAATCAGGTGTGAAATGTTATGCCATCTACAGTTTCCGGAATATCATCGGTCAAGTAGTGGTGGTTATCTATGTTATTGACATTACTAGCCATCTTACTTTAATACCTTCCTTGCGATCAATCAATCATGTCGATTGTCTCTTTAAAGCTTCAAATTCGATGTTACATTCGATGTTAACTCATGTAAACGCTCAAGATCCCCTCCCTCAGACGGAGGTGCGGTGTTCCTCACCCTGAAAATTTTGGAATTTCAGATGTGATTTAACGCCTTTGGCGCTTCTGACGAGCTTTATAGTGTCAGAATATTTCGATAGAACACCATGTCATAAAAGCTAAAACAAAATTTCCAATCTGCGTTTGTACAATGGAATTAAAAATAATTCTCCGATTAAATCTGTCAAGTATGTCCACCCACACAGCCGTTTGAAAGGTCAATACTTGGCACAGGGGACTGAATATGTGCTTGGAGGCAGCGGAACTGCCCCGGAATTGTGGAATTTCAAACGATTCTCTACATATATCTGACCCATTTCAAGGCACTTCAGTAACAATTATTGAGGAACAAATTGGTCCTTGGCCCCCCTCTTTGCATATTTGGGAGGAGGGGGATGGCGCTTAATTGTAATTGAGGTATTTTGGCCGTTCAGACTGAATCCACATGACAAATACACAAACAATAATAACTGTTAATAACTTTTCAATTTAAATTATATATAAATGTACCTTCTGCTACCAGATATACCCGACAGTTTAGGAAGCT
>JAVTVY010025028.1:0-101183 GCA_036873755.1 Hanleya hanleyi | reverse complement strand
AGGATCTTGAAGTACATGGGTTCATACGGCCCCTAGCCCCGGGTTAAGCGGAATTAGACACAAGTTACGAAACGTAGCGCCATAGATCTTGCACGCTACGTTCGTATTTGCTATCAGCATGCGATATGTATCGCCAAATTTGAGAAACTTTGAGTGGAGGCGCTTGGTGGAATAACCCTGTTTTATAAGTTTCTGCAACAATGTTTTGTGACGTTGATTAAAATCGTCACATTTAACACAGGATCTAGCAAATGCTACTAAGCGAGATATATATACGCCATATGCAGGTCCCACTGGAATATTACTGTCCAGAAAGGGATAGTTTACGATGTCGAAATTGTAATCATCTCTTTTGTCATAAAGTCGACGAGAGAGAATGCCCGCTTCATTTTATAGAGATATAGATCTAAATATGATGTGCCTGTAGGGCTGTCTGTAGTTTCCTTCAAATCCAGTGAAGGTGGATATATATCCTTCACTGCGTCATTTATATAGCGATTATCCACAGCGAGAAGATCGTCTATATAGCGTTTGGTGAATGAGAAGGAACGGACTTTGAATGGATCAGTTTTTGAAAGCACCTGCATATAGTCATATTCATAAGAGAACAGATACAGGTCAGCCAACAGGGGTGCACAATTAGTACCCATTGGAATACCTATATGCTGCTGATATATTGTGTTGCCAAATTTCACATAGATATTTTAATGAGAAATTCAAGCAACTCTATAAACAAAGAAACATCCATGAATGATATCTCTTGTATGTAGTAGAGCTAAAGAATGCTTTATGGCTTCCGACATTAATATATGTACGATCAGTTTTCTTGAACACAGATACTATTAATGAACTTAGACGGTCAATAAGGTCCTGATGAGGGATTGTAGTATAGAGAGTCGAGAAATCCCATGTGGATACATGTCTGTACAGTATGTGACCTTTAGCATCAAGTTCTTCCGTAAGACATTTTGAGTTTTTCAATATCCACATACATTCAACGCCAGAGTTTTTAGAAATAATGGCGCAATACCTTTCCCAAAATGCTTTTACCTCCTGAAGGGCCCTCGTCAATAGGGTTGAAAGAAGCTTGGTGTGCAGCTTCTAGAACCAGCTATGAATCTAGCTTTGTATGGTGATTTATGCATTTTGGGAGTCCAGTATATTTTTGGTATGTCGCTATGATTGGTTGGAAGACAAATACCTCTTTCCTTGAGAAACTTTTTGTGATTGTTAAATAAATCTTCCAGAGTAAATGCAGTTTGGGAGTAAGTAGACGTATTTGATGAAGATGTGTCTACACTCAATTCTTTAACCAGCACCTGGTAATAGTAATATTTACATATGAATATTGTATTATTCGGAGCTTTGTCTGCTGGGACTATGACGAATTTACTCTGGAGATTTGCTAGAACTTCTTGCGAATTGAGGTTTCTCAGTACTGGTTTTGCTTGGGGAAGAGTACTTCTGTCAATATGGCGGATTGTTTCAACGACCTTGCTCTTGATGAGGTCCAGCCAATCAGCGAGTACTGTAGGTTCAACTTTTTCTCGCTTAGACCAATCAATAACGTACTGTTCCAATGCAGACAGGACTATCTTCTGGTCGGCCTGCAGATTTATTCTTCTTGGCTCTCTATATTTAGGTCCTTTCATCAGGAGTAATTTCAGATCTTTATCACTCACCACATCAAGGTCACGAGTCACAATATGTTTGCATGGTGTATAGATAAAGTTCGACGATTCACAATCACAACTATAGCCCCCTGACGTGTATAAGTTCCAGTCAAACTCCTGGACAGCATTGGAGTAATTGAATATTTTGGTGGCTATAGATTTAGTATACTTATATGAAATGCAAGGAGGTTCTGTGAGCTTAAAATAGTTTGGTACAGCGTTGCGTACCTCTGGATCATTCAGGATTCGAGGTAAATTAATGATGTCCAGTCCTTTATCTAAGTAGTTGAGTTTCAAGAAAAGCCGGTCTTGAGATGTTTCGATTATGTTCACTGGACGATACAACCGAAAATACGCTATATCTTGACATACTTTAATGATTTTTGATGGTATTATATTTCCTGAAGACGCAGATTGTTGTATATCTCTGGCTATTTGATCTAAAGCTCTCAGAGGTAACGCATACAGAGCTGTACGTAAGCTATGTATACTATTGAGTGTGTTAGTTAACCCACTAAGTAATTTAAAGTGATATGATCGTGAATCATCGAACTATTAAACTTTCGCCAACCATGGCTGCGATGTCTCCGTTGATGGGGTTTAAATGGTTGGGTAATGTTGGATATATTTGAACGGCGGTTTGTAGCATTGCCGAACCCACTGACATTATCATTTAAACCAAACGGAAACACTGACCCAAGTTCTAGCATCCAGAATAATTCCCGCTGTCGGATTTTTCTCTCAAATCCAAAAGGGGAATCCTTAGTAGATGGATAGACGACGTCTATGATCTGAATACTAAAGTTATCCCAGCCGTGGTCGGGTCCAGAAAAATGCCTGCCTATAAGCAATTGCTTTTTCCTAACGGATTTTCTGTGACCGTTCACCCTAAGATGGAGTCTTTGGGTGGTCTTGCCAACATACTGTTGACCACATTTCCTACAGGAAACTAAATAAATACAGTTTGTAGTAGAACAACTAAGATCAACATACGAGTTAACAGAATATGAGTTACCAGTTAACGCGGAACTAAATGAAGCTGAAGTATTAAGGGGAGTGGACATGAGACATCCACGATGTCCACACTTAGAAACCCCAGAAATTATTACATGTAGAATTCGGTGCTAAACAATCATCAAGCGCAATATTACAAGGTTTGATGTCGTGGCCTTGCTTTGCTGTCAGAAATATATCTGTCATTTGGATTGAAAAAGGTCATAGTGCATTTGGAACTATTAGAGACTCGGCCGAGAAACCTGCACTAAGGTTCCTCGGGTCTGTCTTCATATTTTTTCTTATAGTTGTGTTCATTATGAGTGTTACTGTAGGTTCAACTTTTTCTCGCTTAAACCAATCAATAACGTACTGTTCTAATGCAGACAGGACTATCTTCTGGTCGGCCTTCAGATTTATTCTTCTTGGCTCTCTATATTTAGGTCCTTTCATCAGGGGTAATTTCAGATCCTTATCACTCACCACATCAAGGTCACCAGTCCACTAAAACATTGTTGCAGAAACTTATAAAACAGGGCTATTCCTCCAAGCGCCTCCACTCAAAGTTTCTCAAATTTGCGATACATATCGCATGCTGATAGCAAAATACGAACGTAGCGTGCAAGATCTATGGCGCTACGTTTCGTAACTTGTGTCTAATTCCGCTTAACCCGGGGCTAGGGGCCGTATGAACCCATGTACTTCAAAAACCTCATGGTACTCACATGAACAGTCACAATCAAAGCGTGACTGAGATACATCTTTAGATGACGACTCTATAACGAATATTATGGATCAAGAATACTGATCAACGATACGGATTTGATATTTTTGGAACATCATGATGTCTTGCCGGCATCATTGAAAACTGTTGACCGCTTCTCTCTTGCAGGAAACAAGCCTATGTTTTTGTATACTATGACTGTCTTTTTGAATTTGGTGCTAATACTGTTATATGGAAAATGGAATAGGTCTTTGGATTATGGACACGGATATTCTCTAATGGACGACGGCTGGATTATGAATGACGGACTAGACGCTTGTAATATGTGTCAAACAATTAATTCGTGTACACGTCGAGAGTACATGCGTGCGCACACGAAGAAAATGAGCCTAAGAAGTTAAAAGAAAAAATATTGAAAGAATCTGACAAAAGACGCAAATCAAGCGCTAGAGAAAAATATCCAGAAAAGCACAGTTCAATAGACGTCCGAAGTAAACAGAAAGAATGATCCAAACTTCGTAGTGCTTGAAATTACAACACATATAAGGGAAGTGGGAGGAGGTGCCGACATACTGACAGAGCCACATGACTTCACAGTATAGTCTTCCGGTTAACCTATTCTAAATCACATACCAAGAATCTAACGATTCGTGATATGTGTTGTATCTCAGGTACGCTTTTATTGTACCTGTTCATGTGGCAACTTGGATGATATGACCACACGGCCCCTAGCACCGGCATAAGCGGCATTGGATACAAATATAGAGCGCTATGATGGAACTGCTCTGACAACTCGTATATTGGTAATTGGTGAGCTGTTTCTCTGTGACAACTCGTACGCTGGGAATTGGTGAACAAAGTAAACAGAAATTTATGAAAACAGATCCGGAAAAGCACAGGGTAATAGATGTGCACAGTAAACGGAAAGCAAGGAATGATCCAAGCTTCTTAGTGATTGAAAGACAAAGTAAGAGCAGAGCTAGGGAAAAAGAACCGGAAAAGCACAGGGTAATAGATGTCCAAAGTAAACAGAAATCTAGAAAAAAGATCCAGAAAAGCACAGGGAAATTGTCACAAATTGCACATTTTCTTACAGTGTATGTGATTTTGTTTCTTACAGTGTACTTTGTGAAAGATCGGATCGTCTGGAATGTACAGGGCTGGTGTTCGCCGATAGTGACTTTATTGTGCACAAGAGCTCAAGTATTTAATTGTTCTTCATTTAAGACGTTACTGTTAGGCAGTTAGCTAGCATGTTGGGTTATGTCGTTCAACATGAAGCTGGGCCAGCAGTTCGTGTCTGCCCCTATAAAGTCTTTTATACAGTTATACCGCATAGCAATTCCATGTAGTTTTATATACACTGGCTAGCTGTAATGCTCGTGTAATACGTCGCCTGAATTTGCTGATTTAGAAACGAGTTGAACCACCAGCATGCTGAATAATTTCTGCATAATGTGACAGAACTATTGTATAGATATATGTTTTGTCCTGCGGTCCGTGTGCCGCTTACATAATCTGGGATATATAAGCCCCGTTGATTTTGTACTTGGGCGATCAGACACAACCTGTCGTCAGAGTGTATGCCAGCATGGGGAAAACCTCGGTTCGATTTAGACGGCCACATATTGTGAGTATATGGAAATCTCTGGTGTATTATTGCGGTAGTCTGTAGCTTGTGATTCTTACCTAGTGATTGTATATTATGAATAGGGTTGTTATTGCCATATGTAGATAGTATGTGGCAATAATAGTAATGTATGACTGCAGGTATATCTGTCTCTGTATTCTATATTGCGTTATTCTATAATGTTATATAGGTGGCGGTGTAGGTCGGACGATGGTTGGAGAGCGTGAATGAGCGACGAGTCCAGGCCGTTGGAGTCGGAGGTGGTGACTGACGTGGACGTTAGTGCCAGGGAATTCTGCGTGAACTCTCATGATGACCTCGACATCCTAATGAGAACGGCGTACACTGGAAGTGGTTCGGCTCAACGCTACAACGTGATCAGCGCGGTCTGCGTGACTGTGGAGCGTGATCGTGGTATCCAGTCTGTGTGACGGTTGTGTAAAGGCAAGTCTGAGTGACTGCAGTCCGGGCCTAAAATTGGAAATGGCCTAACAAGAATCAGAGACTGGTAATCCGAAGCCATACAGGACTTTGTTATATTTTGAAATCTAAGTGCTGTTTATGCTGATTTATCACTAGTTTCGCTGTATCGGAACATTGGGATCTGAACGCCAGACTATCGATTGCTACAGCTTGCTGTGATCCCGCATTAGCATGTTGAATTGGTTTTTTTTCTTGGTTTTTTTTCTGTTCGCTGTGTGCTAGTGCGTGTCGGTGTGAGAATGGTGTTTTCTTCCATGTTTTGTGTATTTATATATTTATGTCTAGATTAAAGTCTTAATTGCTTTTGTTACAATTCAATCTCAGTGTGGGTTTTTTCCATACGTACTCGGGAACTCACAAAAACATTGTGACAGTTTTGGGGGGCTTGTCCGGGAATTGAAACAATTGCAATTTTGGCTAAATATGTTGAAATATTTTGGTTTGATGTGAACACTGTATGATTGTTGCTGGTAGTACAACAAGGGAGATAACCCCATATGATTCGTGCTCTTTCTGTTTAAGGTTTCCGCGAGAGATTGCACACGGCGTTGATGGTCTGTTGATCGGAGTGGTGAGTGTTTGCATTGAACTATGGATAAGTTGTTTGAATTGGGAACGCAGTTGGAGTTACAGGGGGTGGAGTTGAAGGGTTGGATTAAGGAACAGCAGGATAGGGAAAGAGAAGAAAGACAGAACGCTAGGGAAGAAAAAGATAAGCAGAGAGAAGTAGAAACCCTTCAATTAAAGCAAGAGCATGAATTGAATATGAGAAAAACGGAATTGGAACAAAGACGGTCCACAGTAGAGTTGCATAAAACCGATACGAGAGCCAATATGGCGAAGTTACCCAAACTACCAGTATTTTGTGATATGAAAGATGATTTAGATGCTTACCTTGAACGGTTTGAACGATTTGCAGGGGCCCAAGGATGGGACAAAGGAAGCTGGGCAGTGTATTTGAGTGCACTATTGACCGGCAGAGCTTTAGAGGTGTATGCTAGGTTAGCGGAGTATGAAGCAAATGATTATGATTTGCTAAAAGATGCATTACTCAAGAGATATGAATTGACCGAAGAGGGATTTCGTAATAAGTTTAGAGACAGTAGAGCAGATAGTGGAGAGAGCCCAGGTCAATTTGTCAATAGACTCTCTAGGTATTTGAATAGGTGGCTGGAGCTTTCCCATACCAAATGCACGTTTATGGGCTTGTTCGAGTTAGTAGTAAGAGAACAATTTTTTGCTGCTTGCCCGAAGGACTTGGTCATATTTTTGCGGGAACGGCAATTTGCTAATTCAACTGAAATGGTCGGTGCCGCAGAACGATATTTAGAGGCGCACAATAGACAGTTATGCGTTGGCGGTGGTCAGGCTAAGCAAAGGAATGACAATCGTGTCACAGGTAAGTTTGGATCAAAACCAGCTAGGTCAGAGATACAATGTTATTCGTGTAAAGGTCAAGGTCACCTTGCAAAGGAGTGTAAGAAGATAGAGAGTAAAGGTCAGTCAACCGGAAGTACGAAGCGATGCTATAACTGTGGTAAGTCTGATCACATTTCCAGATTTTGTCTTGAGAGGCCAAAACAAATGGCTGGTTTGGAGTATAAACAACATGCTGGACTGTGTATGATGGCGACTGATGACGCATCCGGATGTTTGTGTGTACAAGATGGCTGTCCAACTTCGACTCGGGCAATGACTGTTCCAATGTTGGGTAACGTGTGTAGTGAGTATGAGAATACAGCGGTAAACATGCCTATCCTTAAAGGGAAAATTCAAGATGTTGAAGTGGAAACACTTAGAGACACTGGTTGTAGTGGTGTAATTGTAGCCACGAAGTTTGTTAAGAACGACCAGTACACTGGCAAAATGTAGCTTGTTAAATTGATGGATGGCACTCTTAGAAAGGTACCGGTTGTAATTATAGATGTGGATACGCCATTTTTCACTGGCAGGGTTGAGACTATGTGTATGGAGAATCCCATATTTGACCTGGTTATTGGCAATGTTCCCGGTGCACGCTCTCCAAATGATCCAAACTCGGTTATGGGAGACGACTCGGTTGTAGGTACAGTAGTTACGAGAAGTCAGTCCAAGAAAAACCAACAAGGTCCCTTAAAGGTATTTCTTGGTGAAGGTGAACCTGTGACGTCTGATATGTTAAGAGCTCTCCAAGCAGAGGACAAAACACTGGATAAGGTTCGAGGAGTAAGTGATGTTCGGATCAGAGGACAGGTAGCGGTCAGTTTTGAGTTTGTGAATGATATTCTGTGTCGAAGTTATTTGTCACCCAAGGTTAATAGTGGGCAACCAATCAAACAAGTAGTTGTTCCTAAATCACTTCGTTCACGAGTCATCGGTTTGGCCCATGATTCCATTCTTGGTGGCCATTTAGGAATCCGTAAAACTCTTGACAAGATTACCACCAGTTTTTATTGGCCAGGTATCCATGGTGACGTGACTAGATATTGTCGGTCATGCGTATAAAATAAAAGCGTACCTGAGATACAACACATATCACGAATCGTTAGATACTTGGTATGTGCTTTAGAAAAGGTTAACCAGAAGACTATTCTGTGAAGTCATGTGACGCAGTCAGTATGTCGGCACCTCTTCCCACTTCCCTTATATGTGTTGTAATGTGACGTTTGCCAGCGAACTTCGCACAAAGGTAAAACGACAAGGGTTCCATTAGAGCGTATGCCATTAGTGGACATTCCGTTTAAGAGAGTAGCAATAGATCTGATTGGTCCGATATATCCATCTTCAGAACGAGGCCATCGGTACGTACTTACCTTGGTGGATTTTGCAACGCGCTATCCCGAAGCTATTCCCCTTAAGAGTATCACGACAGAAGCCGTGGCGGAAGCTTTGCTAAGCATCTATAGTAGGTTAGGTGTCCCTAATGAGGTACTGAGTGGTCTTGGCACACAACTAGTTTCAGATGTCATGAAAGAGGTTAGTCGATTGTTGTCCGTTAAGCAACTTACCACCACTCCCTATCATCCAATCTGTAATGGTTTGGTCGAGAAATTTAATGGTACACTAAAGTTGATGTTGAGACGCCTGTGCAGCGAGAAGCCGCGCGATTGGGATAGGTATATTGATCCCTTGCTATTTGCATATCGGGAGGTCCCACAAGAAAGTACTGGTTTCGCACCCTTTGAGTTATTGTTTGGGAGAACTGTTAGAGGTCCTATGCAGATACTTGAGGAGTTGTGGACAGGTAATGGGAGTACCCCAGAGATTCAAAATACTTACCAGTATGTAGTGGAACTTAGAGAGCGTTTGGAAGACTCTATCAAAATGGCACAAGAGAATCTGTACAAGGCCCAGAGTAGATACAAACACTATTACGATCGTAAGTCGAGAAGACGCTCATTTTCAGTTGGTGAAAAGGTGTTAGTGTTACTTCCTACTGACAACAACAAATTATTGTTGCAGTGGAAGGGTCCATTTGTGGTTACAGAGATTGTAGCACGTAATGATTACAGGGTGGAGGTATACGGAAAGTCAAAGATATACCATGCAAATTTGTTGAAGGTATACACAGAACGACCCAGAAGTGAGTTGCGCACGCAAAACAAACCGGTTGTAGGAGTTGCTGTAATTGAGGCCGTGGAAAGTAGTAGAGACGATACGGTGAATGATGAAGAGCTTCTAGAACTACACCGGATTGGTCAAAAGGAAACTATAAAGGATATACGTGTAGGGGATAAGCTAACGGTGAAACAGAGAGAAGAGGTAAGTAAGATACTTCATGAGTCTCGAGATATTTTCTCGGAGCTTCCAGGGGGGACAACTCTGGTACAACATACTGTGGATTTGACTTCGGATATCCCAGTCAGAGGTAAGCCGTACCCGATTCCATACAATCTGCGCGAATCTCTTTCAAATGATGTGAGGCAAATGATTGAATCTGGCATAATTAAGGAGTCTAACTCTCCTTATGCTTCACCAGTCGTTGTTGTTAAGAAGAAAGATGATTCAAATAGGATGTGCGTAGATTACAGACGCTTGGATAAATTAACTTTATTCAATAATGATTTTTTACTAAGTTGGGGGATGATTGCTATTTCTCAAAGTTTGACCTTAGTAAAGGATACTGGCAAATCCCTGTAGCGGTGCAAGATAGACACCAAACTGCCTTTATTGTTCCAGGGGGATGCTACGAGTTACTTAAGATGCCGTTCGGTATGGTAAATTCGGCCGCCACGTTCAACCGTATGATGCGGAAGTTATTATCTGGTATACCGGGAGTTGATCACTACATAGATGATATCCTCGTTCTCACTAAGACATGGGAGGAACATGTAGCAGCCGTCAAAGAAGTCTGTTGTAGATTGAGAGAGGCAAACCTTACTGCAAGACCCACGAAATGTATGATAGGTTTTGATGGTCTTGATTATGTAGGTCACACGGTTGGTAATGGGCAGATAGGATTATAAGAAGACAATGTGATGGAGATAAAGGCAGCTATTAGGCCGCGAACGAAAAAAGAAGTGCGTTCTTTTGTAGGACTAACTAGTTATTACAGAAACTACATCCCCAATTTTTCAGTCATAGCGGTTCCAATCACAGATTTGACAAAGAAGGGTAAACCTAATGTAGTGGAATGGGGTGAAGCTCAGGAGAGTGCATTTCGCACTCTGAAAGAGTTGCTGCTATCTGAACCGGCGTTGAAACTGCCAAATTTGAACAAGGAGTTTATACTTCGTACTGATGCGTCTGATACGGGGGTAGGTGCTGTCCTTATGCAAGATCATGATGGGGTGGTGTTTCCAGTAGCCTATGCAAGTAAAAAGCTTTCTTCAAGTGAACGAAAGTATTCCACTATGGAGAAGGAAGTCTTGCTCTAGTGTGGGGGGTGAAGAAGTTTGAGCTTATCTGTACGGCAGACGATTCACACTCCAGACAGATCACCAACCACTCGTGTATTTGGACCAGGCCAAATTGTCGAATGGTCGCATAATGCGCTGGGCTTTATTTTTGCAGCCTTATGGAATCCATATAGAAGCCATAAAGGGCTCAGAAAATGTTGGAACAGATTATATGAGTCGGTTGTAAGAAAGTTGTCTGTCAAGAAGTATAATTTTCCCGTTTTAAATGGGGAGGTATGTCACAAATTGCAAATTTTCTTACAGTGTATGTGATTTTGTTTCTTACAGTGTACTTTGTGAAAGATCGGATCGTCTGGAATGTGCAGGGCTGGTGTTCGCCGATAGTGACTTTATTGTGCTCAAGTATTCAATTGTCCTTCATTTAAGACGTTACTGTTAGGCAGTTAGCTAGCATGTAGGGTTATGTCGTTTAACATGAAGCCGGGCCAGCAGTTCGTGTCTGCGCCTATAAAGTACTTTATACAATTATACCGCATAGCAATTCCATGTAGTTTTAAATACACTGGCTAGCTGTAATGCTCGTGTAATACGTCGCCTGAATTTGTTGATTTAGAAACGAGTTGAACCACCAGCATGCTGAATAATTTTTGCATAATGTGACAGAACTATTGTATAGATATATGTTTTGTCCTGCGGTCCGTGTGCCGCTTACATAATCTGGCATATATAAGCCCCGTTGGTTTTGTACTTGGGCGATCAGACATAACCTGTCGTCAGAGTGTATGCCAGCGTGGGGAAAACCTCGGTTCGATTTAGACGGCCACATATTGTGAGTATATGGAAATCTCTGGTGTGTTATTGCGGTAGTCTGTAGCTTGTAATTGTTACCCAGTGATTGTGTATTATGAATAGGGTTGTTATTGCCATATGTAGATAGTATGTGGCAATAATAGTAATGTATGACTGCAGGTATATCTGTCTCTGTATTCTATATTGCGTTATTCTATAATGTTATATAGGTGGCGGTGTAGGCCGGACGATGGTTGGAGGGCGTGAATGAGCGAGGAGTCCAGGCCGTTGAAGTCGGAGGTGGTGACTGACGTGGACGTTAGTGCCAGGGAATTCTGCGTGAACTCTCGCGATGGGAACGGTGTACACTGGAAGTGGTTCGGCTCAACGCTACAACGTGATCCGCGCGGTCTGCGTGACTGTGGAGCGTGATCGTGGTATCCAGTCTGTGTGACGGTTGTGTAAAGGCAAGTCTGAGTGACTGCAGTCCGGGCCTAAAACTGGAAATGGCCTAACAGGAATCAGAGACTGGTAATCCGAATCCATACAGGACTTTGTTATATTTTGAAATCTAAGTACTGTTTATGCTGATTTAGCACTAGTTTCGCTGTATCGGAACATTGGAATCTGAACGCCAGACTGTCGATTGCTACAGCTTGCTGTGATGCCGCATTAGAATGTTAAATTGTTTTTTTTTCTTGTTTTTTTCTGTTTGCTGTGTGCTAGTGCGTGTCGGTGTGAGAATGGTGTTTTCTTCCATGTTTTGTGTATTGATATATTTATGTCTATATTAAAGTCTTAATTGCTTTTGTTACAGTTCAATCTCCTTTTGGTTTTTTCCATCCGTACTCGGGAACTCACAAATACATTGTGACAGTTAAAGTACATTTCAGCTTTGAAAATTATCTACTAATAAGACTTTCCTTTCCAAAATGTTGAGTAGCTAGTGTAGTCCATTGTCAAAGCGGGGTTAGGGAGGAATATTTGTGTAGTCCCGTGTCAAGGCGAGATTAGAGAGGACTGTATGCCTAGTCAAGTGTCAAAGCGGAGTTAGGGAGGAACGTATGTGTAGTCCAGTGTCAAGGCGGGATTATTGAGGACGCTATGTCTAGTCCAGTATCAAAGCGGGGTTAGAGAGGAACGCATGAGTTTCATGAGCTTGAACATCAAAGCGGGCGTCAAATATGTATATTCAGCTATCAAACTGGGGTTATCACTTAGGGTTAGGTATGCTCATCTACTGTCAAGTTAAAGTAAATTTGAGCTATCAAAGTTATCTACTAATGAGTTTTTTTTCTTTCCAAAATGTTAAGTAGCTAAGTATCAAAGCGGGTTAGGGAAGAATGGGCGTGTAGTCCACTGTCGGAGCAGGGCGTGGGAGGAATGTTTTTGTAGTCCAGTGTCAGAGCGGTGTTAGGTAGGAACGTATGTGTATTCCACTTTCAAAGCGTGGTTAGGGAGGAACTTATGTGTAGACCAGTTTTAAAGCGAGGTCAGGGAGAAACGTATGTGTAGTCCAGTGTCAAAGCGGGGTTAGGGAGGACGGTATGTCTAGTCAAGTGTCGAAGCGGGGTTAGGGAGGAATGTTCGTGTAGTCCAGTGTTCACGCGAGGTTAGGGAGGAATGCACTTCTAGTCCAATGTCAAAGCGGGGTGAGGGAGGAATGTATGTGTAGTCCAATATCAAAGCGGGGTTAGAGAGGAATGCATGATGGAGTGTTAAAGTTGGGTTAGGGAATGAGGTACCTGTGTTTGAGCACCAAAGCGGACATCAAATATATATATTCAACTGTCAAAGAGAGATAGAGAATTAAGGTTTAATGTCGCGTTCAGTTCAGCTGCCAAACTCGGGACTGGGGTTACGACTTAGGGTTAGGTATGCTCCAGTTTATGTAGTCCAATGTCAGAGCGGGGTGAGGGAGGAACGTATGTGTAGTCCAGTATCAAAGCGGGGTTAGGGAGAAACGTATGTGTAGTAAGTGCCAAAGCGGGGTTGAGCACGAATGTTCATGTAGTCCAGTTTCAAAGCGGGTTGGGCGAGGAATGTTCGTGTCGTCCATTGTCAAAGCGAAGTTAGCGAGGAATGCCTTTGTAGTTCAGTGTCAGAGCGGACTTATGGATGAGTGAATGTGTATTCCAATTTCAAAGCGGGTTTAGAGAGGACGGTATGTCTAGTCAAGTGTCGAAGCGGGGTTAGGGAGGAATGCACTTCTAGTCCAGTATCAAAACGGGGTTAGGGAGGAACATATGTGTAGTCCAGTGTCAAAGTAGGGTTAAGGAGGAATGTATGTGTAGTCCATGTCAAAGCGGGGTTAGAGAGGAATGTTCGTGTAGTCCAATGTCAAAGCAGGGTTAGGGGGAATGTAAATGTTGCCCAGTATCAAAGCGGGGTTAGGGAAGAATGCATGTTGGAGTGTTAAAGTGGGTTCAGGCACATGTGGTTAAGCATCAAAGCAGTCTTAGGGAGTGAGGTACCGGTATAGTTATATGTGGTTGAGTATGGAGGCAAGGTTGGAAAGTGAGGTACCTCTGTTCCAGTGTCAACGTCAGTAGGAGTGAGGTACATGTGCTTGAGCATCAAAGCGGAGTTGGGAATTGAGGTACCGGTACATGTGGTTGAGTTTCAAGGCACGGTTGGGGAGTGAGGTCCACCTGTTCGAGTGTAAAAATGAGGTCAAGGAGCACATGTACTTGTCGTCATGGTAAAATCGTGGTTAACATAATTGGGCTTGCTACATTCTTAGCAGGCTCCTGTTTATGTGCTTCACTATTAAGCCAGGGGTATGGACAAATGTGTGTGTGTTCCCATGTCAAAGCTGGGTTAACCCTATCTGGCCTGGAACGAGGAGGGGGGCACTTTCCGCCCCCCCCCCCCACCCTGTTGGTTTTTTGCTCCTATCTCCGGAAAGACAAAACATTGAGAGCTGAAACTCTGCGACTTTGTAGATTATCATATTATGGTCAGTTTGAGCCTATTTGCATGACCCCCCTGAGCAGAGGATCATGGCGGCCATGTGAGGTACCAGAAAAGTGATGTTTTCGTCCGATTTCTTCAATTTATTTGCTTTTTTGCATGGAAAAGTGGGTAAAACATATTTTATTTCATATCAGGTTATTGTTTACTAATTTATCATCCAGTCTTTTCGAGGTATAAAAAAAATAGAAAATTCTGACCGAAAAATCGTCCATGAAAATGACCTCACTGTGACGTCATCATGGCGGCCATCTTTCTTTTTTTTTACTTTCCGCCCCCACCCCAGGCTGCGGTTCACCCCAAATCGCCCAGGCCAGATAAGGTTAAGGAAAGAAAGTATATGCACTTGATGGTCAAAACTAGATTAGGAAGAATATATGCGTGGTGCAGTGTCAAACCAATCTTGAACTGTCCATTGTGCCATTTCATTCTGCTGTACAGAGAAAAAGTAGTAGTGTGTGATGAGAAATTGAACCGTAAACTGTAACAATCGGGTTCATTGTGACGCTGCAAAGTGCCGCTCTGAAGAAAGTCTTCATTGCGACGTTGGAAATTGCCGCTTGGGAGAAACACAATACCAAAGTGTCCATTGTGCCGTTGCATTCTGCCTTGTGGAGAAAAAATAATATTAGTTGTGAAAAATTAAGGCCTTCATTGTGACGTCTCAAAGTGCCGCTGTGAAGAAAGATGGTCTCCATTGTGCCGTTGCATACTGTCGCTTTGAAGAAAGGCAATATTAAACTGTCCATTCGGCCATTGCATTCTGCTGTACGATAAATAAGTAATATTTGTGATGAGAAATTAAACCATAAACACAATCAGCTTCATTGTGCCGCTGCAAACTGTCGTTCTGAAGATAACACCAGTTTGATTGTGACATTAGAAACTGACGTTTGGAAGAAAGACTATATCAAATTATCCATTGAGCCATTGCATTCTGTCGTACAGAGAGAAACTAATATTTGTGATGAGAAATTGAGCCTTTAACATTTTCACGACTGAATTTCACTGTGACGCTGCCGCTCACAAGAAAGATGGTCCTCTTTGTGCCGTTACATACTGACGCTTTCATTAAAGTGGATCTAACATTTTCCATTGTGTTGCATTCTGCCGTATGAAAAATAAGTATAGTAATATTTACGATCAGAAATGAAACCATAACTACATTGGTTTCATTGTGACGTTGCAAAGTGACGCTCTGAAGAAAGACGGTTTTCATTGCGACATTCAAAACTGCCGCTTGAAAGAAAGATATTAAATTGTCCCTTGCGTCGTTGCAATCTGCCGTACAGAGAAAAAGCAATATTTGCGATGAGAAATTATACCCTTAACATGATTGGATTTCATTGTGATGCTGCAAAGTTCCGCTCTCAAGAAAGATGGTCTCATTGTGCCATTGCACACTGCCGTACAAAAAATAAGTAACATTTGTGATGAGTAATTAAACCGTAAACACGATTGGGTCCATTGTGATGCTGCAAAGTGACGCTCTGAAGAAAGACGGTTTTCATTGCGACTTTCGAAACTGCCGCTTGAAAGATGGTATTAAATTATCCATTGTGTCGTTGCATTCTGCCGTACAGAGAACAAAAACCCAATGTTTGTGAGACTTCACATCTTTAAGTTTCATTCTGACGGTGGAAAGTGCCGCTCTGAAGAAATATGTTACGGAATTGTTCATTGTCTCAATGCATTCTACCGTGGAGAAAATAAAGTATGTGATTACAAATTTTAACCTTCAATGGATTGGATTGCCCATTGTGCCATTGCAAATTGCTGATTTAAAAGAACACCTTGCGAATTAAATCCTTAATATTACTGGCTTGTAATATGCTGCTGTTGAGAATAGAGTACTATTTCTGAGGAGGAGCGCTTAACATAATTAAGGAAGAAATGCTCCTCTCGTGCTTTCTTACATGAAGTATCCACCAACGTTGAACCAGTCGATTTCGCGTTCACGAGACCTTTGTGTTTTTTCTTTTTTTGCCATTATTGTAATGTTTAGATACCTTGACACAAAATACCTTTTTCAAACAAACCATAAGGAACATCGTTGTGCGAGAAGTTCTTGCATACCTTGATGCTAGCTTTAGTTCCAGCGGACAAAGCGCCTTATACACAATACAATATGCAATGTTACTATTACGATAACGAGATGCTCCATTTGCCTCCCTATCAACTAAAACTTATCGTTGCGATAACCTTGTAAGATGTAATCCACAAAAACGATGTTTTATATTATTCTTTATACACACGTACATAGACACACAAACAATTATACATGTTATATGAAAAGTGTTGCTCATCTAAACCGCTTCGGATCTGTAATCGTACAGCTTATTGATGGCTTAACCATCATTGGACGTCGTTCCAAAATTCTCGGCTTACTGGACAAGTCAGAAACAGATGTTTGACGATGTTTCCTCTCCCGATTTGCAATATGAACAAGCATTGTCGGTTCGTGTTCCAGTATGACATAGTGCTTCAACAGTCATTTATTAGCATTCAATAGCGGGAAAGTACAGACCCAAATTAGGAAAGTTTGCAGATTTTGTTTCTCATTCTCTTGAGATATTACAGTTATCAAACCGAATATGATCCATATAGTTACCAATGATATCATATAGTTATCGATCGTGCTTGATTCCACATCGTGAAACTAAAAAAAATACTCCGTTGTTAAGAATAGGTGTGTGAGCTTTTTAATGACTGAACAGCTATTCAAAACGCCCCAAAACGTATTCGAAAATCAGAGGTTATCATTTCCGCTGTCCTCGCGTTGAATCTGCCCATAAATGTAACTTTGACACTCTCAATAAAATTAGATATGTTTACCATTTACATACCTACATAGGTTTGATTACTGTTACCTTTCGTTTAATCTCTCAAGCTGAAGTCCAGTCTCCCTAAATCCTGTATTATCCATATGTTATTAAATTCTGTGAAAGATAACTTCGCTCCAAGCTTGGGAATAGTTGACAAAGCCTTTAGTTAGAGACCCTATTTATATAGTTTTTGTTTTATCGACGTTTATTTTCAGTCCTAATCAGATATAAAATTGATCAAGAATTTAAGGAGCTAAAATACTTTTTTCCTTTGTTGCCAACCAAGGTAATATGTTTAGCCTTGTGTTTTCTCTTATTCCATCTAGGAATTGTTTCAGATGCGAACAGTGATGGATTTCGTGTTGTTTTAGAAAATTGCGCGGATTTTCTGGTTTCGGGACGGCAGCCCCTTTTCTCTAGCTCGGTGATTTCTCTCGGTATATCCTAAATGTATTAAGCATATAACGAAATGCCCAATTTGTTCCAGAACTTTTCAACAAGTTCAACTGAAAATCCATCAATGCTCGGGCTTTTGCGTTCTTATTATTCCTCAGGGCGAAAGTTAATTCTCACTATATAAGCTATCCCTCCACTGCTGGGGATTCCTGGGTTTGCTAAGATTGCTAAATGAGTTTTTTTTAGATTATTGATCCAAGGTTTTAAGCTAAAAGAATTTCGGATAAAAATTCTGCTCACTTGTGATGTCGTTGCTGTCATAGAGTGTCCTCGGTTTTTCTTTCTTTAATTAAAGGGTATTTCGATTCCATCCACTGATATACACAAACTGCAATGGACACACAAAATGTTGAAATACGAGAAACCTACTGTACACGCTGTAAACAAGAATGATACTCTCTAAAACCACTGTGTACATTTTCGTACACATTACAATGTTTACATTTACTGATATGCCAGTACCGTAAGTACATAGCGAATGTGCACCGTGGATACACAGAGAATATATACCTGGCAATTGTGACATCATGGTATGCATAGTTTAACTATCTGATACATCATTTCGCCGCAAAACCGAGGCCATCTAATCACGTCTTGGTCTTGTCCAACTCCCTGAAAACCCCATATATACATCTTCGTGTATCTCTTGAAATTAAGAGATTTGTGTGCGTACACATGTTACACAATGTGACTGGGCATTTTTGTAACAGTGACTGTGTACCAGAGATTCACATCTTTGCTAATAATGTACAGTAGTAGTTTAGTACATATACACCGTGTAATCATACTGGAGTACAGTGAATGAGCACCTTATGTACATAACAGATGTCTAAAATATTGTGTATTTTGTACCCAAGTAAACATTAGTGGGCATCTTCTTTTTTTTAATGTCCGAGTTTTTTCAGTTCTACAACGCACGAAGGACGTTGCCCTGTCATAAAAGTTGCTTGAACTTTTCATTGAGGGTTCACAATGAATTCAGAATTCTTATCTATTATGAATTTGTACAGTACCATTGCTTCCATTAAACCCAACTAGTTACACTGTAACATCATTAGTCAATTTAAATTTTTAAACTGCCCGAATACTTACAGTTTCAAACGTTTGTACCATGCCTGTTCCAATTCCGTGGTTGGATCTTAATCAGGTGAAAATGAGTTTTTCTGTAAGGTGGTTAGGGCCTCGAGTCCTTGAAGTTGCATGATCTCCAGTAATACCACATACAATCAAATATTCAAAAAGTTTCAAAATTTGCACAGCGGTTGGCAGACTATGTATTACCGTATAAATATTTTTGCAATTCACCAAAACGATATATGAACGATTTCATCGCTTTCGATTATCTCTGTATCCGCGATGTCATGAAGGATAACTATAGCTGTCTTCACTGGATTTGGAAGGAAATACCGACAGTCCAGATAGAATATCATATCTTTATTTTCTTTGAATGATTAGGGCATCTTCAGACGTCGCACATGCCTAAACCGGGGAACGAAGGTGACAGTCTTGCTCAGCGCGAACACTCGTGAAACACAAGCACTCCAGCAACAGGTACTCGTTGAGATGTTCCTGACAGGAGACTCTGCACTTAGGCTTCCGATGTATGTATTTGGTTGGGGGAGATTGTACGTGGCCTGTGAGAGCTGTGTGAATGCTGGAGAATCGAAACGGCTAGATATAAGCCCATACAGCAGAGATATCTACTGGAGATAGGTCTACCATATCCTGAATGTGACAATTCCAATAAACGTCGCAAACTACTGCAGAAACGCCCACGTCCAGTTCACCACAAGTGAGACGCCAATGACTCTTACAAAGTTAACTTACCTTGTATATATGATAGGATAGACAAGAAGACTATGAGAAATCAAGGAAGAAAAAAATACATCAGTAAACCCTACACAAGCTGAGGACCAAAATAATTTATAGAGAGTATTGTTTTGTTTTGTCATTTAGAAGTGATCGTATAACATAACTTTCGTTATTTTGGGATTACACTATCGTAGTGATAGCACAGATTCTAGTGCGGAAAAGTGTTCAAGTCTCATGCGGGATTCGAACCAGCGACCACCAGATTAAGTCACCTGACCGCCATGCAACACTAATTTTATGGGAGGCTTGTTGGCCGAGTGGTTTAGATCGCCCGCATATTGTGCTGGCGGTTGGGTGCCTGGTGATCGCTGGTTCGAATCCTGCATGGGACTTGACCAATTTTCAGCACTAGAATCTGTGCTATACCAAGATAGTGTAATCCCAAATTAATTTATACAGATCAGCGACTGATAGAAACAAAATCGAAATGAATCTGCTCTGATTTAAAATCTGTCAGACAAGGTCGCTATCATAGCTGGAGAAAGTCCTCATATAGGGATGAAATTCATGTTCAGATGCCTTCTGAAATTCATAATAGAAGTTTAACTTGTACAGATCTATTTTTGAGCTGATCTCACTCTGCACCGAAGACCGCCACAATTGATTCACTATCCCTAGTTTGATTATCTCATACTCTAAACCAAGAAAAATAAGAGAGAATATTGATATATATTCCTTGAAATCGTTGACAGCAATGTTAATAAATATTCCCAATAAAACAACATGCGAGGGCCATGAAATTTCGTTGCTGGAAAGGAATTTGTCTCTTCTGTCGACTCTATCGTCAAGAACCATTCTGATAGATTACAATAAGTTAACATCAACATCGACTTGGAAACCTGCCGATCATTAGGTATGTTAAACTACATGAAGACCTCTCCTCTTGGCGACACTAATGTCTCTGGCTGAAGTAGAGCAGACTTGCGGAGTACATTTTTGATTAGGATTTCATGTGTCACGGACTGAGCCGGTTCATGGACAGGTGGACAAAAAGAGGAAGACTTTGTTTCACACGTGCTGAATATTTATTACTATAATTTCCCCCAATGAATGACAATCGCATACAAAGCGTTGTTCCAGGCTGGAAACCTGGAATAATATAAAGACGGACGTGAGGAACGTCTTCCGATCGTCTAGCGGCGAATGCCGATTACAATCAAATACAATAGCGTAAATGGCAATCTATAACGTACATTTAGCTAATGAAGTTATTCGATCAAAATTACCGTTCTCGAAATCAGAAATACTCGATAACACAATGTTCAGAAAATCTAGTTGGAAACCAGTTTTATCATTGACGAGTGAAAATGCAAACAGTTTACCTGGAATGATATAAAGACGGACGTGAGGAACGTCTTCCGATCGTCTAGCGGCGAATGCAAAGATCGGGTTCCAGGCCTTACTATTTATGTTATACAATTATGTAACATACCTCACCCAGAAATAGTATCTGCACGCACTACTATTGTCATCGTGTCAGCTAAGTCCGGTAGCGCGCTGTCGCTGCGGTTAACATCATTACAATATAACGGCATCATTACAATATAAAAGCGACGGCGCGTTCGCGTTCCATGAAGTATCTTTTCATGGCGCGTTACATGAAGCATACGATAATACATTTACGCATTAAGGAGGAATTCACCAATATATTAATGGGTGTTGTTAGCGGGTTATTATCACATGAAGAATGAATGATGATTAACAAGAACAAACAAATTATCGACAACGACGAATAGCATTTATTTCACACAAATTATTGTAGCAATAACACATGCGACACATTTCCCGGCTGGGGAAAATATCGTCCTCGATATTTACCTCTAATGTGTCACCCAGTCTCCAGAACGATACCAACTCGGTTCACGCCGAAATCTCGTCGATCGGCGTAATACTGGACTCTCGTGATGTACACCAACTTCGTAGTCAGATTCGTGCTCCGGACTGGTACTACCAGCCGATGAAACTGGATTGGATATCCTGGCAGCCCCCTGATCAACACTGTCGAGTACAACTGGAGAGACTTCGTGTCTTAAACCACTTTTAGTTGATCCTGGACGAACAATAGCTATTTCCGTTCCGATTCAGACTCGGAGGACTCTGATGATGTACTCGGCTCCTGTCGACTCTGTCGTATAGTCCTAACTGGAGGAGAAGATTTCGGCGAATGCTGCGGAACCGGTAACGAAAGAAACGGGAGAAGCATATTTCTATGGAGGACCCTACTCCTCTTGTGGTTATCTTCCCTTCTAACCTCGAACACCGGAATACCCTTATTTGGTTGCGCTACAACAACACAGGGTTGCTTTTCCCACCGATCTGCAAGCTTGTGCTTGCCCTTAAGGCCTACGTTTTTAACTAACACTCTGTCTCCAGGCTGCAAACCAGAGTCCCGAACCTTCAAATCGTACCGTTTTTTGTAACGTTTAGCGGACTTATTGGCCTCACTAGAGACCAGCTTATAGGCATAATCTAACCTCCCTAAGTCTGCTGCGTAAACAGATGGAGTCTGGTTACCAGATTCACTATTTGGATCTATACCTAGGTATGCATCTATAGCTAACCTCGGATGGCGGCCAAACATAAGATAAAACGGGGAATGGTTCGTACTCTCATGCTTCGTTGCATTGTATGCATGAACTAATGGAGGAATATAAACCTTCCAGTCGGATTGTTGGTCTTCTTCAAGGGTTCCTAGCATATTTAACAAGGTTTGATTAAATCTTTCGCATATACCATTTCCTTCAGGGTGATATGGCGTTGTCCTGGTCTTCTCCACAGCGGCGATCTTGCATAGCTCCTGAGTAAGGCGAGATTCGAAATTCCGGCCTTGGTCGCTGTGAAGCTTGCCAGGGAACCTATAGTGCACGAAGTAGTTGTCAAATAACGCTCTCGCGGTCGTCTTAGCCGTCTGATTCCGTGTAGGAACCGCCTGCGCGAACCGCGTGAAGTGGTCGGTTATAATAAGAATACTATTATATCCACATTTGCAAGTTTCCAGAGAAAGATAGTCGATACAAACCAACTCCATGGGCTCGGAGGTCTCAACACTCACCAGAAATGCAGTCTTGTTGGACGTTGGAGTTTTTTGACGGATGCATCGGTCACAGAACCTCACCTTTCGGTTAACATCTTCAGTCATCCTTGGCCAATAAAACCTGGAACGTACCAACTCCAGCGTCCGAGTGGTTCCTTGATGTCCCACGTCATCGTGAAGACCCTTCAACGCAAGATCTCGATACTTCTCAGGTAAGACCAACTGTACTAACCTGTCACCTCTATCACGTGTCACACGGAATAATACACCCTCCTTAAGTTCCAACTTCTGCCAATCCTTAAGTATTGACTTAACCGTACTACTCTCTTGAGTTCGCTTATTACCACTGGGTTTTTGACCTTGTTCCAGGAAGCAAATGACCCTGCCTATATCCCTGTCAGAGAGCTGTGCTTTTCGCCATCCTACAAAATCAGACATAAGGGGCAAACAAACTTGCGCAGCTGCAAAACGCTCAGTTTTGCCTAAAGAAGTTTGACCTGATACCTGGACATAAGTATCCTGAAAACCTAAGGACTCCACAAGAGGTTCGGCTGTTGCCATTCTACACTCGCAAATCGCCTTAACAACCTCGTTCCCGAGCGTCGAAATTTCCATACTTTCAGTAGGAGTGAACTGTGGATGTCGCGATAGCCCATCTGCATCAAGGTGGTTTTGACCAGATTTGTACACAATATTAAAGTCAAAGGTTGACAGTTCTGCCGGCCATCGATGACCCGTGGCATCAAGTTTCGCGGTAGACAATACGTACGTAAGAGGATTATTATCCGTCTTGACAGTGAATCTGCGGCCATACAAATAATCTTGAAATTTGTCTCCTACCGCCCACTTCAGTGCGAGAAACTTCCGTTTTTGTGCCGGGTAGTTTTTTCCGGCCTTCTTCAGTCCTCCGCTACCGTAAGCAATTACCCGATCGACGCCATCTTGATTTTGGTACAAGACCGCTCCAAGGCCGTCACCACGTGTAATACAAAAGGCAGAGTATAATCCTCGTAGGCCAGGATCGGCGGTGACGTCAACGCTTCAATCTCTGCTTCAAATGCGCTCTGATGCTCAGCTTCCCATCGCCATCTTGGAACCGGATGTTGTGGATTCGACTTGTCTCGCTTTTTAGGTTGACCGATTAGTAGGTCATTAAGACACCTCACGATCTTGGCATAATCGCGTACATACCTGCGATAATATCCCGCAAATCCCAGAAATTGCCGTAACTCTTTTACAGTTCTTGGCCTCGGCCATTGCTAAAGAGCCGAGATCTTTTCCGGATCCGTTCCTATTCCGCGGTTTGACACAATATGCCCCAAGTACTTTACCTCATGCATAAAGAACTCGCGTTTCGAAGGTTTGAGTTTTAACCCATGTTGTCGTAGGCGAAGGAAAACCGACTCTAATCGCTCCAGGTGTTCCTCGAACGTTTTCGAGAAAACCACAATGTCGTCTATGTAAATGAGACATTCCTTAAGATGTATATCTTTCAGACACTTCTCCATGAGCCTTTGGAATGTAGCGGGGGCGTTGGTGAGGCCGAACGGCATGCGGTTACATTCAAAGAATCCTAAAGGACCAACCGTGAATGCAGTTTTGTTTTTGTCTTCCTCTCGCACCTCCACCTGCCAATACCCATACCGGAGGTCAAGCTTTGTAAACCATACCGAACCTGATAAACAATCCAAAGTCTCGTCGATTGTTGGCAGGGCATAAGAGTCGCGTACAGTTTTGGAGTTCAATTTTCTGCAATCTAAACAAAAACGTAAACTGTTGTCGGGTTTACGGACATGGACTACGTTGGAGGAATACGGACTATTCGATTCCCTAATAGCTCCACATGCCAACATTTCTTTAAGATGTTCTTTGACCTCATCAATAAGAGCTGGTGGAATACGACGATGCGGCTCCTTGAAAGGCACATTGTCAGTCAAATTGATTTCATGAGTGACAGTGTCTGTGGGACCCAAATCTAATGTACTGCGGGACATGATACATGACCATCGATTAAGTAGGTCCTCGCCTTGTTGTCGTTGTTACTGTGAGAGAGGACAGCGGCTCAGATCGATTCCAAACTTCTCAACAGTAGACTTCATCGACTGATGACAGTTGCTTTGTTGTGAACCACCTGTACTTACCATACCCGGTTGTGTTGGAGGAAGGACAGAAACTATCTGCAGTTTATATAAGTCACTTCTCGGCTAAATGGAAATTACCCTGGCAGAAATATTGCAAATTTTAACAGACACCACTGCCTTTGACCCTTGGCATTTGTAATCTAATACTTGTGGACTTACCAACAAACTACCACAGAGACCAGTGTTACCCTGCTCAGCAACTACTACCTGGGTTACCTTCGGCGCCTTGTGAACTATACCTCTCACCATCATGCTTTCATTAGGTCGAATCTTCAATGATCGAGTGTTTGTCGATCGTGCTGTACCAATACATCCGCCACTCTGTAGCAAAGTAATTGCAGTACCCCAGGGTCCAATTTCCGTGGCTGGTAGATTTCCTGCAAAAAGCTTGAGAACATTGGTCCCTACTATGATTGGAACATTTTCATTGTACGAAGTGTCCGGAACCACAAGAATTGGTGCAGTCATGGCCAGGATCGGCGGTTTTTGTACAACCCGGTATCCGTAGATCAACCTCAATGTAACCGAAGTATGGGAGAGTACTTCCGGCGGCTCCACACACTTCCAAATTAAAATCATCAATTGAATGTAATGGATTGTGTGATAACTCTTGTTGGAAAAACTTGTGAGACACCGTAGTTACCATTGAGCCTATATCAACCAAACATGTACACGATTTGTTGTCAGCAATAATGGTTGCTTCATTAGCAGCACCAATCAAGTTTTTCATTAAACCTTCTGGGCTTTTGTTTTCACGACCCCCGTGTTGCCCACCAACAAGGGTCGATTCTAGTTTAAAGTCTTAAGAGTAGTGTTATCGAAGGAGTTACCTCGAGAACCTCTAAAACCGCTGTCCCTTCCCCGGCCTCTGGGAAAAGGGCGATAACCATGATCGACTTTCTTTTCGATTTCAACAAGCCGTTCCATAATAGACGTTAATGGATAGACCGTCGATTTATCTGGAGCCTTTGGCTTACTGCCTTTCTCTTCCAGACGTTTTAGGCGATCAGTTATCTCTTGCAGCTGCTTATGGATTCCTACATCCTTCTCACTCGTCTGTACCTGTTGCTGGGCTTTCTTACCTTTACCCTTAATTTTGTCACACTCTATGAGCTCCTTCTCTACACAACGGACCTCACGTAACAGTTCGTCATATTCTAAAATATTATCAACTTATGTCTAGTTGACGATTTCAGAGAATCATTATATAGTCCGGTCCAAAACGTTGTCCTTAACATATCTTGGACAGACCTGTCCCCAAGACAACCCTTTTGTAACAATTCCTCCAATCGGCAACCCCACATTGCAACAGATTCTCCGGGTTTCTGTTCTGCTACATAAAAGGTCTGTATCAGAGACTCCCCAGTTTCAACAGTACCAAATCTGCCTTCCAATTTCTCTACTACTGTACGTACAGAGGCATCCTCTCCTAAATACAAACAGGTTTTACTGGCCTCCCCTCTCAACGATTTACGTATCGCATATATCAGGACACCCGGGGGGTAAGTTAGGTCTCTATGTAAACAATTTACCTCGAATTTCCATAAATCAAATGATACTTCCGTTTTCGGAACTGGTTCAATTCCGGAAAAGAACGAAATCTTCGGTACTTTTACGCTATCACTGCTTGGACTTTGTGTAGAGTACAACGAACCTGGTCTGCGAGGAGTACCGAAACCTCCGGATGCTGCTCCGACAGACTCTACGGTATATTTACCAGTGGAGGACAGATAGTCCACCATACGTTTCTCGTCTGCTGCCGAGAACTCTTTTTTTCTCGGTGTCGAAGTTATCCCAGTCGGACTCCTTCATAATTGGAAAGTATTTACAAACCACCAATAACAACTTTTCAAATGGACAAACAGGACAGATACACAGACAGACGAATCAAAACAAATAGGACATGTTCAATGAAATATGACGTATGGAGTTGAAGTATGAAGTTATGCAGTTAATAGTTCAAGTTTTAGCGCGATATTTGGATACAGCATGAGTGCGATTCGAGCGGCAAGAACAACGCGGTCGGTGTAAAAAAAGCACGATCGAACAGCGATTTCACGGCAAATGTCAGTCGTAAGTCAACAACCCAGTACTGTACATGTATTATATATGTTTTTCACCATTCAATAATGTGCATGAATATCAACCATAAATATTCCCCGATACAACATTCATACCAACGAGGAAAAACCCTTAATTACAAACCTAATTAACCCTAACAATATAACCATTTTGTGCAATAAAACAAAAAGAAAATTCAATTTTTTTTTTAGCGAGCACAAAATGATATCTACCCTAGAATACTACTAAATACTAACGGTGATGCTTGAGCCGTCTTGTGATATAAACAGTGTTAACTATTTGTTTTATGCAAGCAAACAACCACGTAATGGAAAACAACTAAGACGTCGCAGTTCACTTATTCCATCAATGTTCAAGTAAGAAGACACCAAATGTTACAGTAATATCCACTTACAGTCTTTCTGCTCTCGGGACACGCGAATGTCACACGCACAATATACAGTTACATGAAGTCCCTGGAACACGCGATACTTGAATACACGATAATTGCTCAGTTCGTCGCCAGCGCGGTATTCATACACAGCAAAGATGATTACGTAACACAGGTATACCTTCGCGATCCACGCCTCAGGAGTACTTTTCAGAGAATCACAACTTGGACAGGAATACATTTCACAGAGCACACGAAATAAATGAAGCCGATTACACAGGCGAAATGAAGATTTTTCCTCCCGACAACACAATAAACAGCATGAAGGATGAATTTCACATCTCAGCTCGTGGCCACTCTTCTGATCTCCTTGTTGCACCTGTCCCCCATCGGGCGCCAATTTGTCACGGACTGAGCCGGTTCATGGACAGGTGGACAAAAGAGGAAGACTTTGTTTCACACATGCTGAATATTTATTACTATAATTTCTCCCAATGAATGACAATCGCATACAAAGCGTTGTTCCAGGCTGGAAACCTGGAATAATATAAAGACGGACGTGAGGAACGTCTTCCGATCGTCTAGCGGCGAATGCCGATTACAATCAAATACAATAGCGTAAATGGCAATCTATAACGTACATTTAGCTAATGAAATTAATCGATCAAAATTACCGTTCTCGAAATCAGAAATACTCGATAACACAATGTTCAGAAAATCTAGTTGGAAACCAGTTTTAACATTGACGAGTGAAAATGTAAACAGTTTACCTGGAATGATATAAAGACGGACGCGAGGAACGTCTTCCGATCGTCTAGCGGCGAATGCAAAGATCGGGTTCCAGCCCTTACTGTTTATGTTATACAAGTATGTAACATACCTCACCCAGAAATAGTATCTGCACGCACTACTATTGTCATCGTGTCAGCTAAGTCCGGTAGCGCGCTGTCGCTGCGGTTAACATCATTACAATATAACGGCATCATTACAATATAAAAGCGACGGCGCCTATCAAACTTTCTGCGCTAGCTCCGGAACGGCTCCGTGACTTTGTAGTTTATCATATTGGGGTAATTTTGAGCTTATTTGCATTGGAGCGATATGCAAGAGGTGAGAAAAGTTGACGACGTCTAACGACTAAAGAGCAACCATATGACTTTACAGGAAAGCTTCCATCTGCACCTCACATTAAAACAGACCCGAAAATACGGTGGATTCTCGGACGTAGCTTTAGTATCTCAGCCGCGCTTTTATTGTAGATGTTCATGTGGAGACTATGAAGTATCCACACGGCCCCTGGCACCGGCTTAAGCGGAAATAGATCAGCTCGCTCGGGAGCTAACTCCCGAGCAGAGGATCATGAGTAAATTCAAGAGGGCGGCCATTTGCGGTACTAGAAAAGTGACGTTTTTGTCAATTTGTTCAAAATTTCTACTGGATTTTTTTACATTTTCTGGTAGAGCTTGATCCAAGGGTATAGCGTGGGAAGTGTCAGCTCCCTAGATCAAGCGGTAACAAAAATAATTAGATGGGGGGTGGGGGAGGAGCGAAATGGCTCCCAGGTCTGGACAGGCGTCCATAATCCAAAGACCTATTCCATATTCCATATAACAGTATTAGCACCAAATTCAAAAGACAATCATAGTATACATAAACATAGGCTTGTTTCCTGCAAAAGAGAAGCGGTCAACAGTTTCAATTATGCCGGCAAGACATCATGATGTTCCAAAAATATCAAATCCGTATCGCTGATCAGTATTCTTAATCCATAATATTCGTTGTAAAGCCGTCATCTAAAGAATGATGTATCTCAGTCACGCTTTGATTGTGACTGTTCATATGAGTACCATGAGGATCTTGAAGTACATGGGCTCATACGGCCCCTAGCCCCGGGTTAAGCGGAATTAGACACATGTTACGAAACGTAGCCCCATAGATCTTGCACGCTACGTTCGTATTTTACTATCAGCATGCGATATGTATCGCCAAATTTGAGAAACTTTGAGTGGAGGCGCTTGGTGGAATAGCTCTGTTTTATAAGTTTCTGCAACAATGTTTTGTGACGTTGATTAAAATCATCACATCTAACACAGGATCTAGCAAATGCTACTAAGCGAGATATGTATACGCCATATGCAGGTCCCACTGGAATATTTCTATCCAGAAAGGGATAGTTTACGATATCGAAATTATAATCATCTCTTTTGTCATAAAGTCGACGAGAGAGAATGCCCGCTTCATTTTTATAGAGATAGAGATCTAAATAAGATGTGCCTGTAGGGCTATCTGTAGTTTCCTTCAAATCCTATTAAAAACGTCATGCAATAATCCGATTTTTCAGAGTAAAATTGCGTTACTCTAAAATCGAGTCCAATGGAGTTTTGTCAATCACATCTGCAGTCATCTCGACGATCCAGTACCTGACAGGAAAGATAATAATCTCACTAATAAAACAGTGATTTCGTGTGTTTGTTTGTAAATTACGGTTATACTTTCAGTCGTATGTTTATGAAACTTTGCCAGGATATCGGTGCGTTCGCGGAGGGGCACCTAAGTAGAAATAGTTTTAAAGAAAGGCATTTAAAATCCACTAGGGAATGAATTACTTTTACCCTTTTTCTTAGTATTCTTTGAGGGAAAGCCCCTTTTCCTTCTTTTATCCAGGTCGAGTGAGCAATTTTATCCAATTGTAGTTAAACTATAGAACTTCAATACCATACTGTATGACACAGAATGACATAGCAGGGTTTGAAGGGCGGCCCATGTATATTTAATGCTGTTGTATAAACCAACGTGTGTATGTATCCCCAAGCTCGGGTTGGTTTCCAGATACCTAATAATACTGGTACCTGGAGCCTGGTCGATGTCTTTCATTCGTATTGTACAGTACGTAAATAATCACAGATGGGTCTGTTGCCTGCAGGCTATAAATAAACTGCACAAGTCATGTTTGCCCTAAAACTCAAGACATAATCAGGTACATATTTCTACCACAGCATGCCTGACGTGGATACACACATGTATATATCCCTTATTAAAAGAAATGACACAAGTCGTCCAAAGCATGCACGATTTAGTCGCCAAATACTGTAGTATTCTCCTACCGTGGTTACATTGTGTCACAGTAATTTTATCAAGTGAGCTTCCACTTTACAATTGAAATCGTATTTCATCATATACAGCAGTCACCATCTGTTACATTGTGTCACAGTAATTTTATCAAGTGAGCTTCCACTTTACAATTGAAATCGTATTTCATCATATACAGCAGTCACCATCTGTAACGAAGTGAGCATAGGCTTGTCTTATTATAGGCCTATATAACCTTTTGTCTTGTCTTGTCATGTTCGGTCTTGAATGGGCTCAGTATGTATGTAAACCATTTACAGAAATATAGAGGAGCAATACCTGTCGCAATAGTTAAGGCCCTGTCACACTCACCCGCGATCACGCCGGCGCTCCCACTGCGACCTGAAAAGTATGAAAGCGTGAGGCAAAGCGCAGTAAGGTCTCTGAGAACGATTTGGTGACGCAGTGGAAACTGTCAAGGACGGGAGAGGGTCGCCATGAGCTACCTTGAGCGCCAAACCTCGGCGCTTGTTTTGTGCATGCACAAAACAAGCGCAGCGGGTCGGCGCTCTGACGAGAACGGTGTAATGACGCAGTACAGTCGCCATGGCAGCGCAAAGCGATCTACATGAGCATATCGTGGACGTAGCAACAACGCATAGAAGCGACTTGGGGTCGCAGAAATCGTCCCCTGCGACTGGTGTGCGACTGCTGTACGCTAATTGGGCTCTCAATACGTGCCTCTTGCGTTCTTATTGCGCTGCTACTGCACTTCTACTACGCTTTGTGGGCTTGTTTGCGCTCATTCTACGTCCACACTGCGCTGCCATTGAGACTATGACGCTCGTTATACGTCCAACGCGTTGTTCCGACGTTTACAATAGGTTCACAGTGCGTTCTTATTACGATCCCACTTCCACTGACCCCCCACACACATTTTGGTATAAATACAGCTCGTCTATACACAATCAGTGTGCATCTGCTCTTGACCATGGCCGCTGTCAAGTAGAATGTGCGGACTTCATGGTTTTTGGCCTGCTGAAAGTAGACTGATGCCCTGGTCGCAGGAGGCTCTATTTTTATACACGCCGCACATGCGCAATGAACGAGTTGCAAAGGTATTGAGAACGTAGTGAGAGCGCAGCGGCAGCGACTTGGACGCACTGAGAGCGCACTGAGAGCACACAGAGCGCAGTGGGAGCGCACTGAGAGCGCACTGATGATCAAACTGGGAACGCATAGGGTCGCAGTGAGAGCGTAATAAGCGAGTCAAGAACGTACTGTAAGCTACTGCAAGTTACCTGGTGTCATGGATTTCACAATTTTCGGCGATGTCACTGCGCTTTGGTGAAAAATTTCAAAGTCCGGGAGCGCAAAGCGGTCGACGGCTGATCGCAGTAGAGTGTGACAGGGGTATTATGAACTTCCTATTAGTTACACGATGGCACGAGACAATGTACGCCAAATATTGCCAAGACATTGTGCTCGAGGGGGGGCGAGCCAACGGGATTGCAGTATTGCGCAAATATTTGGCATACATTGTCGAGTATCTATCGTGTAACTGTTTTAGGGTCGATTATGATTGATTTATCCAATGATTGACCTACTCTGCGGAGAAGAGGTCAGCTGTGGTGTGTTTCAAATACACCATACGCGGTAATACACCACGGGTGACTGATGTAGTGAATATATTACAAGGAAACTATAAAAGGAATCATTTGAAGTCATTCGAAAACGTTGCAGTGACAGGATTGTATTCAGCAAAATTTTAATAACCGGCTGTGTTTGTTTGTTTGTTTGTTTGTCTATACGACCACAGCATTTGGTCATAATAATATGGAACTTGGTCAAAACGGTATTGATGACATTCTGGGTAACCTAAAATATAAAAAGTACATTTGAAGTATAACCGAGATTAAAAAGGCATTTAACGCCCATTGCGACCTGGAACATGAAAGATGTACAAGCTTTCCTGCAGTATTTAAAGGATGTTCATGATGGTGTCCGAGGCATATCCCAGAGGAGAGAACGTTAAACAGGAGGCATATCCCAGAGGAGAGAGGGTCAAAAAGGGTCCGAAGGACATGGGGCCGTGTGATCATATCATCCAAGTTTCCACATGAACAGGTACAATAAAAGCGTGCCTGATACACAACACATATCAAGATTCTTGGTATGTGCCTTAGAATAGGTTAACCGGAAGACTATGCTGTGAAGTCTTGTGGCTCTGCCAGTATGTCGGCACCTCTTCCCACTTCCCTTAACCCTATCTGGCCTGGGCTTTTTGGGACCTGTCCAGGCCTGGGGGCTTACCCCTTCAGCTAGGGGGCTGAAACTTATCACACTATACCCTTGGATCAAGCTCTACCAGAAAATGTGAAAAAATCCAAGATGGCCGCCTTGATGACGTCACATTGACGTCATTTTCGAAAACGGCATTTTTTGGTCGATTTTTCGGTCTGATTTTTCGATTTTTTTATTTTTGCAATTTCTTCGCAAAAACTGCATGATAAATTAGTAAATATTAATGTGATGTGAAATAAAATAGTTTTCGCCCACTTTTCATCGCGGAAAAGCAGAATTTTTGAAGAAATATGACAAAAATATCACTTTTCTGCTACCCCATGTGTCCGCCATCTTGGATTTACCCATGATCCTCTGCTCGGGGGGTCATGCAAATAGGCTCAAAATGACCCCAATATGACAAACTATAAAGTCACGGAGTTTCAGCTCTCCGTTTTTTGTCGTTCCGGATATGGCGCAGAAAGTTTGGTAGGGGGGGCCATAATGGCCCCCCCCAGGCGAGGTAGGGTTAAATGTGTTGTAATGTTTTAAGCTAGTATTGTGCAATCGATATATTTGTAAATAGGGATGACTTCAGTCTCAGCTAAGTTTGGCAAACGCTTTTCCCATGTATATTAATATGTCCAATAAGTGAAGGCTCTTCTGGAATACTTTATAGAACCCGTATGGAAAAGTTGTATTGACGATATTTTTAGCGCTTGGCCAGATAAGATTATAGGAAAAATCTCATGTTATAGGTCCCAATAAATCAAATATTCAAATTCAGCATAAAGCCCAGTTATTAATTCTGTACCATTCTTGATGTCACTGTATATTAGAGTAGCCGATTTGAATTGACGGTCTGTTTTGAGACAACTGATAATCACCAACTTATCCATCGATTAACGTTCTATCCGCAATACACTTGTACTGGAATAGTGCTCAGCTTGCTTACATTAAATTCTCAATATTCAACAGGGACAATCTTTTTCGCTTATTCGGGCATCGGTTATTCGTCCTTCCTGTTGGCTACATGGAAAACAGGCTAAACTCCTAATGAATATTCATGGGGCATCTATACACACAGGATTTTTATCCAGAACGATTACTTAACTGGAAACATCGCCATAATCCTTTTCTTTTGATATATCCTTTTCTGTTCCGCCTGATGGTTCATTAGCAAAATATTATTTGGGTCTGCAGTTTGTATCGGCTTGACCACTGTTGCGTTTTTTTTATCATAATGCTATAGTTTCACGCGCAAAGAGCTTTCTCCCGTCGAGTGTCGTAGAAAACCTGGATACTGATACAGCAGATGGTCCTGTGCATGGCAAACACACTTCTAACATATGTAGTCAAACGACAACTGCACTGCGTGTTTGCAAACTTTATTTGCACGAAATTGCATGTACCTGTAGGACTGTTCGAGCACTCTATGTTGTTCCAACATCCCGATGTGCTCACATAAACATGTACATTAGGCCTATAAATCAAGCGCGTCCAAATTATGACGCGTCGATAAGTGAATGTTGTAGATGTGGATTGTTTCACTGAAATAAATCTAGGGCGTTTCTGGGACTTCACTCGAGGGATTACTTAGGGAATTACTGGAAGGATTACTTAGGGAATTACTGGAAGGATTACTGGAGGAATTACTGGATGGATTTCGGCCTGGACACCTCATGATACCAATGAGAAAATATGTCTTTCAATTACAAATAGTTAGTAGTCAGGAATATCCAAATGAACCAGCCATATTAGCACTTCCAACTGTCGAATAAGCGACAAGGCAACCTGCGTGTTCTCCCGGTTGACGAACACATGGGAATGCGTTCCTATTGACGTGGTATATGAACCGTCATGAGTTGAAGCGAGTTTCATCGCAAGACATGGTCTAAGGGAGATAATTTCGTTAATAAAAATTTAGTCACTCTTTACATCCGAAAAGGTCAACAACCACTCATAAACGCGATCTTATAGCACATGTAGTTAATCGGATGTGCACATCTTGGGTAAAATATATGCAATATTCACGTCCTCAAATGACCTGATACACAAGGCAGCGTTGCATTTGTGCTCAAACATACAATAAAATCACCATAAAGTCTCAACCATTTTTTCAATATACAGAGGGGAGGGGCAATCAAACTAGCCCAAATGTCTTACCGATTAACATTTGAAAAGCTGATTTTGATATTTTTTAGAATAAATATTAAAACGATTTATTCGAAGCCATTTTAGTCGACTTGAAAATAGCATTCTAAGTACAAATTTCCATATTCATGGGAACAAGTAGAAAATATTTGAAGGGAAAGTACTGGCGCAGATACATGTATATTTCCTCAAAGGGAAGATCCATGTACATATTTCCCACGTCTAGGACAGGAACCGACGATTGTTATCCTAAACACATAATGAATGATACATGTTATTCTCCATCCTGTGGTTTTTCCACTTACAGAAACGATAGACTTCCTGTAAGCACACTTGAATTGTATTGTATGACTATTGGTCATGAATGTGTGGGTTGGCGTTTCCATGCTCTGTCTTTAGCCTACCAGGCCTGGTGGGGAGGTGCCAGTCCCCCCCCCCCCACCAAACTTTGAGTCGTTTTGAGCCTACTTATATCATACATACAACTTCTGGAGTTAATATTGTTGAAGCAATGCAGCAATGCATAGAAGTGCCATATTGTATGGTAATTGGAGTACACGATGCACTGTGGCATGTTGTGCCGGTTTGAATCTTGTTTCCACCCTGTAAAAAGTTGTAATATTCTGAAGTTAGCAAAATTCCACATCTAAATTATACATCTAGTCTCTGTGGATGCAAAGCAAGGAAATGTAGGAAGAAAGTTCAACGGTGTTTCCGCCGACATCCAAATTCTGAAAATTTGAAAGATGTCAGAGTTACTAGAGCTAAAGCTCGTAGAACCATGAAACAGAACAAATGTGATTCTTGGAAAAATTATGTTTCTAAGATAAATACACATACGATGGTACATGATCCAACGAATAAAAGGTAAAAGCTCCAAGTCTAGTGTTCATCATCTCAACGATGAAAATCAGGTGTTAACTGTCAGAGTAGAGATTGCAAATAAGCTAGTCGAAACAATTGCCAAAATCTCTTTGTCAGATAATTATGTACCTAAATTTCAAAGTTTCCAGAAAAGAGAAGTGAAAAATGAAATTAAATTCCCCTCCGGTAACCGTGAAGGCTATAACGCTATGTTTACAATTGAGGAACTTCATGTTCACGAAAGCTAACGATCCTGCTACAGGCCCTGATAATATTCATTATCAACTTTTGAAACATCTACCCGAATCTTCTCTAGAAATTCTATTACGCATATTCAAGACTTTGGATAAGAAAAGACTTTCCACCGTCATGGCATAATGCCATTGTTATACCAGTACCAAAGCCTGGCCGTAACTATACAGACCCTGGTAATTTTCGTCCGATTTCACGGACTAGCTGTGTTTGTAAAACAATGGAACGCATGATAAATGATCGCCTTGTTTGGTACATAGAAACTGAAAAGAAACTTACTGATATTCAAGCTTGTTTCCGTAAAAATAGAAGTACCTTTGACCATTTAGTCAGATTAGATTCCTATGTTAAGAATGCTTTCGCCAAGAATGAACATGTAATCCCCATCTTTTTTGATTTAGAAAAAGCCTATGATACTGCATGGAAATACGGGATTCTAAAAGACCTTCATACTATGGGATTAAAGGGCGGTTTACCCATTTTCATATCCAACTTTTTGAATGATAGACAAATCCAAGTTCGGTTGGGTACATCCTTGTCTGATCATTCAGACCAAGATCAGGGTGTCCCACAGGGCAGTATTTTGTCTACTTCTCTGTTTAGTATCAAGATCAACAGCTTAGCGGCAGTTTTGAATAAATCAATTGATCGTTCACTCTTTGTAGATGATTTCAACATTTCGTGCAGTGGAAAAAGTATTCGCAATATTGAGAGAACATTACAACTTCGCCTAAATAGAATTCAGAAATGAAGTCTAGAAAATGACTTCAAATTCTCCAGGACTAAGACAAATTGTATACACTTTTGCAGGAGGTATTTCCTGCACAAAGATCCAGTAGTTACATTAGATGGAACTGAGATAATAGTAGTAAAAGAGGTCAAATTATTAGGAATATTGTTTGACCACAGATTAACGTTCTTATCACATATTAATTGCTTGAAAGCTAAGTGCACGAAAGCTCTTGATTTGTTGAAGGTAGTTGCCAAATATAAGTGGGGAGGAGATCAACAAACACTTCTCCATTTATATCGATCACTTGTTCGTTCCAAACTTGATTGTGGCTAAACTATCACTGCAATATATCACAATACTGCGATCAAATCACTTGAATCTTGCATATAACTGTGTTTTCAAACCTCAGGTCGTGGATCTCTATTTAAGGAAACCCTCCATTATACCACCTCTTGGAATTCGTATGAAACCGCAAATTGTAGCAGCTGGTACTAAGCTTAGTCAAATTTTACCTAACAAGCTCTTACCAATTCCACCATAGCAGTTAGCTCAACCAGAAGTAGACATTACACTCACGAAATATGAAAAGGCAAACACGATCCAGCTGTTGAGATTTGATCTGCTGAGAGAACAAGTGAGAAATGACTACATTGTAGTCAAAACCTGCGGCAGTGGCAATAATACAGTGAAAGACATATCAGCGGAGGTAGTGGTAATTGTAGAAAAAAAAGCGCCATCTGCAAGTGTTTTCATGCCAAGGGAAGTAATTTTCAACTTCTACCCCACAATTGTAGGAATTGACTAATAGGTTTGATACCATATATATATATTCACTTTCCCCGTTCAAATTCCGACAATTTTGACTGGTCCGTGCCGTCTATACTGAATTGACAGACGAAGTCACAATGATCGCTTTGGCAATGTCTTGGTAAAAGTATCGTGTATTCCAAGTTTCAAAACATTCGGTTCAGCCGTTGATTTTTGCAAATGAAAAAGGCTTTCAAATATTTGGAAATCCAAACAAATTTCAAGGATTTAGTCATAGCGCGAACATCTACGCTCTTCAGTCTCCCTTCTCGCTTACTTTGCCGAGCAAAATGAAAAATTTATATTTCCTTCAAAGTTAATTTTCAATGAATTTATTATCAGGTCTATCACTTTGATCTGTGAAACTATGGAATGGGGTTGAAGGCTTTATCGATCTGTTCAAGAGGCATAATGACATTTTTCACGATTCAAATTGACGCCTGTGACAGTCTTGATATTCGATTAGAATAACAAATTAAGTTTCTGCATTTATGTGCGTTATCATCTGCAATCTAAATACGGTACCTTGACACTCTTTTCCATGCAGCAAGCCAATATCAATACATGGTTTGCTCTTTCTATACAAATGATTACCTATTTCATCCTTAGGAAATATCACCTCATCCGACATGTTTGGTCAAGCCTTTTCGAAGGTTGATAATTTTATTAATTTTTTTTTTTTTAAATCAAATTCTGCAAATAAGAAACATTTCTTGTCAGTATCTATGGATATCTCCCTATAATCAATTCGCGAATATGTTTGTCATTAAGTCATTCGGAAGGTGATTTAAGTGCGAAATTTCAGGGTTAGTTCACTAAACAAGGTCTGTGTGTATAAGAGAATCATGTCGAATTCTCGTTATTATCTTTTGGTACATCAAATTATTGCATTCGCGAAAACGACTTCCAAGTCAATATGAAAGGTATCTAAGTATCAAAATAAATTTTAAAAAACTCTCAAGGAAATCAAGGTCCTAGCTTTTGACAACGAGGTCAAATAGATCGCTTTTATGGTCAGTATCTGCTAATATATGACGTAATTTCATTCGTAAGACTGATTGACAAAGTAACGTAAATTGTGAAGTGTAGAACCAGTAAGTTCTAGCATAAATGGGCTCTGACTTGAGAGAATGATGTCAAATGCAACATGTTTCTGCCCATTGTCTGCTGATACACATAAGTATTGATTTTACAGAAGTGATTAATGCAATTCTAAAGGGATTATGGGTGCGGAAGAGGACGAGAACATCAATACCAGCGAAGCAAAGCCCTGGCTTGCGAGAATGGGGATAGAGAGACTGTGTTCCGAAAGAGGATCATTCGAAATAGCTATGTACCGAAAGTACACAATATAACTACACAACTGTATTGTTCGCGCATAGGATTGTCTGACTCATTAAATACTACATAGTCATTTATGTATTATAAAATCATTTGCGCATAAAGTCAGTTTTGAGTATTATCAATGAGTCGGTATAGCTAAGACATTAAGTGCAAGTCCAGGGATTGGAGGATCATTGTTTCGATTTCCACAGAGGGTTAAGTTATTATTCCTTTCAAAACATATTTCCATATATGCGAATTGCTTGGGAGTAAAGTTAAACATTTTTATTCGGTGAAAGTTGCTGAGTTGTTCCGCTTACTTCTGAAACGTAATTGTTGCGTTTGTTTTTTATAGATGCATGATCTATAATTTGATACCAAGTATTATTCAATGTTAATCATAATGATAATGCGTTACTTGTTATGTTTCTTCACCAATTTGTGTTTTATCTAGATTGGGTAGATAAAATGATTACTAGAAGTAGTGAACTTATTTTTCTACTTTCTAAGACAGTCGCCTGTGACTGTATGCAAATTAGCTGAACCACTGACAAGGTTGCGGCTCATCTTCCTTGGTATATAAGAAATCCAAGGATCTTAAATTGTATATACATGTGCATACTGTTCAATGAAAATGGTAATATCTGAAGACAGTGACTGATGTGACGACCGACAGATTTTAAGCGACTGACGTAAGAGAATTGAAGTCTGAACGGAAATCAACGAAGCAATAATTAATTCCACCGAATATAGTTGCAAATGAATTCAAACGTGCATGAGGACAGTGTTGTCATGTAAGATTGAAAAGGAAAGAGTGGCAGAGACCACACTCTCTTAGCGCATGCGTATTTCAAAAAGTCACAAGAAGAAGAACAACAAGAACAACAACAACAACAACGCGAGCCTCCCGTAGACCTGCGTGCCGCAGGTAAAAATACAGACCACAACAGGCTATTTATACAGATGGTGAGAGAGTAGCATGTGCTAGTATCTTTAGTTCCAAAACTAAAACCTGTCGATTACCAGGTAAAAGTTCGACATTCACTGCAGAAGCAAAAGCTATATTGTTGGCTTTGGAAGGTATTGGGTCCACTAAAAGGAAAAATGTCATATTCTCAGATTCACTGTCATGCCGTCAAGCGACTAAAAGTGGAACTTCGAATCATCTCACCATCTTGAATATTGTACAATTATATGACTGTAGATTTGATCAACAGATTGATATTGTGTTTTGTTCGTTGCCTAGTCACGTTGGCATCAAAGGTAATACTGAGGCTGATAGAATGGCTAAGGCAGCACTAGATGATGAGGTTGATCCTGTTGAAATCCCATATAGCGATGTCAGACCCTCTACCTGCACTTATGTGAGAGGGCTGTTTCAATCTTTATGGGATGCTGTGAATAATAACGAACTTTATGAGTTAAAATTGTAGGTTACACTCATCTGAACAGCCAGAAACGTTTTGATCAAGCCATGATCAGGCGATGTAGAATCGGCCATACACGATTGACTCAAGAGAATTTTAATGGTATAGTCTAACCTGAAGGAAGATTTCAGCATTTTTGTTGTTGTTGTTGAAAACTGCTGTTGGTGCATTCTTGGGCACTTGCAATCTTCTTAGTAACTGTTTTCAGTTGTAAACAAAGGATTGGGCTGAATGGGGCCGGAAGTGAAAATCTTGTTCGTTAATTAGTTCGTTAATTAGCTCGCCGCATTGTTCGAATGGCACGACTTTGCTGTTTGAGCTTTTATACATTCTTAGACTGGTCTTTGAGCTTTTCATCACTTATCTAATTCCGGCGACAACCAGTATCATGAGCATTGTGGCTGAAATGGTCATCACCTAGATTCCAGTCTAACTAAAGCTTTCCATCGGTAAACAGAACCCCTCCAATTTGAGGATCTTATCTCTTGCAACGAAATATTGGGAATAGGTTTTTCTGGAGATGTGCCGACCAAATTTACTACATAATAAGTAAGGAATTTTAATGGTATAGTCTAACCTTAAGTTTAACTAATGTTAATTTTACCAGGTCTCGCCTCCCTCCAAATATTGTTTATATCCTTATTGCCCCTCGGGTTAGGATCCTTGATCCTTGATCATGTGCACATGGCACTCAAAAAACGTATGGAGTGTATCTTGGGGTCAGGTTCCACCAAACAATGCCAACACAAAACAAGATGAACGTCACCCTGTGTTCATTCGCCAGGGTTCAGTTTGATGATGTGATGCCTCTCCAATGCCTCGTACGGGGCGACCAGACATTGGCTCCAAGATTCCCCCATTTTTTGTGGAAGGGAGTCTTCCATTACAAAATTTTTATATCATGGTTAAATATGCAACTAATAATAGGAATCCACACGAACATAGTTTGTTTAAGGCTTATAATACTATTAAAATTATACATACAGTTGTTCGCAAAGTAGTCTCAATAATAGCGTCAATATTCAAAATGAGACGACAGTCATGTGACCGCATCGAGAACAGATGGACAGAGGATCTAAAAGGGGAGGGGAAGGTTCAAGCAAAATGTTTCCTATTGTTCGACATATTTTTCTTGGGAGAAATTTAATTTTCTTGGAGAGATATGTGATTTTTTAAACAAAATTTCATGTCGCATAATATACGATTGATTGATAGAAAGATATGTTTGTCAAATACAGCAGAAAATGTAATTGGTCATCTCTTTACCATAACTAAATCAATGAAACGAAAGATAGAGTATAGAGCCCCATCCAAGTTGAGCAAACGTCGACACGTTGCTGTGTTTTCAGTAGGCCCCCTCAACCTGTAACCATTTCGGTAATCTATACGCGGTAAGATTGACCCTGGGATCGTGTGTATCCATTTCAGACTACTTTCGGCAATTGCAAGAGGGAATTTCGAGAAATCAATACCACGTGACTTCGTCAGCCAATCCGCTAAAGTCTACCGACGTAACCCCAACGTAACCCGCCATTTTCGAGTCATGTGATGATCTACTTGTTCAAAATTACAGATCTACCACACCTCTTGGATGATACGAAAGTTATTCATACATATATATTTTGTAAGCCCAGGCAATATCTGTTTCCGAGGTATGTATGAAAACCTGTAATTTATTAGAGTTTTCGAGTCTGTTCTCCGCCGGATGAAGGCCGAACAGAATCCGGTAAAACACCGGATATCGCTTCGCGATAATGGAGACACACGATTCACAAGCCATCTTATGGATGGCGAAGTGTACGCGAATGTAGGCCCCCTATGTAGAAAATATTTCTTCGTGGTCGATGACGTCATGTAGGGCGAACTAAAGATGGTCCCACATCCCGATAGAGGTAGAGTTTCAACGAAGATCTGCCTCTATTCATAGAATGTTTTCATCTTTTTCACATATTTCGCTTTATTTATGCAATTGTCTTGGCAAGCACTGCATAATAAATAATTTTAGGCGCTTTTATTTTAAAAAGGCGAACATTCTGAAAACTTTTCAGTCACCCGTTGATAACCGCCATGTCGAATTTACCCATGAACCTCGGCTCCGAGCAGTATGCAAGCAGGCTAAAACAATATAGTAAGCTACTGAAGCCATGGAAAGGCAGCTCTCAATATTCTTGGACGACGAACTTCTCCCCATGTCTGGTAGAGTTAATATCATTGAGAATTCTCCCTGCATGGAGTGTTATGTGACAAATGTATCGACTTTGACGACTGTATTCAGGAAATTGTAATTTTAGTTGAGGTAAATTGCACAATTTCATTTATTGAAATATTCCTAAATTTTTCCATTTCAAACTTTTAAATTTTATAGAAATAATATGAAAACGTGCATTTCCATAAGAAAACATTATGGCCAGTTCTCTTCATTGCCCTATCATGCCTGTTAAGCTGAGCAGAGCCCCCCCCCCCCCCCACAATTGTCGTGGGCACCTTACGTCGACCCCCGACGTTTATTTCATTTCTCGGATGTGTATGCTAATCAAGTATCGAGAAATTCTATGTTGTAAAGGTAGGTGTCACTCTCCACATTTAGAACTTGAAATCAAATCAAAGAAAAGGTCCTTTTTAAACTTGCATTCTACTGCCTATTCCCGGTTTGGGCCGTGTCTTCTATCTAATGCTCACATAGTTCAAAACTTTTTGATATAAACAGACTTGATATGGCTATTACATAATGCTCTTGAATATTTGTATCTAATGCCGCTCAAAGACGGTGCTAGGGACCGTGTGGTCATGTCATTCAAGATGAGCACATGAACAGTTACAATAGAAGCGTAGGGCCTGTTCGGTAGAATGACTTCAGTACGCCGGCTTATTTTCCCACCACCTTCATACGTTATTTTTAAGTGAAGTATATCTACTGCGTCTCTCAATTAATTTGTCAAGACATGATAAGACACGACAGAAACACGGTTTGATGGCGCAAAAACATATAACAATAACAATTGGATAGAATATGCACTCATAATACCAGAATGTATACCGTATGTATTTTGCAGCTTTATTGTGTAATAAATAGCATGCAAGGTCAAAGCATTGCTATAGTCAAAGGGCACAGATATGGTTGAGGAAAGCTACAAAAAGTCCGCTTTTTCTTCAAAGGACGAATCGCATTGTAGTCCAGATAATACCGTACTGTAATGTGTTTATAAGTTCTGCGAACATTAATATTTGTAGAAACTTTGACGAGCCTATGCTAGGTAAATGGGTTTTAGAAACAAAAGACTGAGAGCTGAACAGTTTCAACTTTGCATAGATTTCTATAAGAAAGGTTGACAATCTTCGAAAGTATTTTTTGCATTAGTATCTATAGTACCCAATCTGTCCAGTCTTTCCTTTGTTACCAGACGTACCATAACCGTACACTGTCTTTCCTCTGTTACTTCCGTATGTCCCAGTACCTCCTCGGCTGCCTCCATATGTCCGAGAACTCCCTCGGCTGCCTCCGTATGTCCCAGTAGCTCCGCGGCTACCTCCGTATGACCCATAACTCCCTCGGCTGCCTCCGTATGTTCCAGTAGCTCCTCGGCTGCCTCCGTATGTCCCAGACCCTCCGCGGTTGCGTCCGTATGTCCCATAATTCCCTCGACTGCCTCCGTATGTCCCAGTAGCTCCGCGGCTGCCTCCGTATGTCCCATAACTCCCTCGGCTGCCTCCGTATGTCCCAGTAGCTCCTCGGCTGCCTCCGTATGTCCCAGACCCTCCGCGGTTGCGTCCGTATGTCCCATAATTCCCTCGACTGCCTCCGTATGTCCCAGACCCTCCGCGGCTGCCTCCGTATGTTCCAGAACGTCCACGGCCGAACGGAGACCCAGCTGCACGGTAACCGCTCTTACTCCTGTCATAGCCGTAACTTCCGCTCTTGCCTCTATTAACGCCGTACGGTCCGGTAGTATAACCGCTGCCGGATTTGCCGTAGGTGCTGTAGGAAGCTAAAAGAAGAAGACAAACAAATATTTCGATTACAATTGGACAAAATAGACGACATAGTAGTTTGATTGAGAGCATAGTAAAGTTCCGACGTGCCATGACCGTAATCGTCAGCATCATTGTTGTAATTATATAAGGCTATATAAACGGCAAGGAGGTAGATGATGTTTCCTTCGTTTTGGAAACGCCTCTGATCAGAGAAAAAATGGAACAATACTAATACGCCCAACAGTGTACACACTTTGCGTACAGTACAGTTAGCGCTACCACAGAGGATCCTAAATCAATTAACCAAAGAGGTCCAACGGGCTGTGTCTACCGAAAACAAACCCCCATGAATCATAACTAAAATATGTTAAGATATAGTGTATTTTCGATAATATCGTCCAGTGAAAACAATCGAAATACCAAGACAGGCTATTCTTCAAACTTCTGTATATGGATAAAGCGCTGGATATAGTCAATATCCCTAGAATTCTAAATGGCTCAGAGGCTGGCAATACTGTACGTAATTATCTCAAGTTAACGGAACCGCGGTGTATTTCTTACCAATACATTAAATCAATAGCAAGTAATACTTTTATTACTTATAGCCATCACAGAGTATGACTAGAACTTATGTACGTCCGGGGCCTATATGTGTGACTGTGAGTCGTCGACATTCATCTATAATTCATGTTGACATATCGTGACTGGTAGCCTTGATATAGTGTGCAATATGGAAGGGACCAAAATATAAAGACACGAGGAATATCAATCTCAGGGCCGACCAAAAGATAATTCTTAGCGCACTTGAACTGCACGTGGTTGAGTGGTCGAAACGAGAAAAGCACAGCCTACATGCAGTACTCGCCGACTGGTTGATCTACAAAAATATCCTTCCCCAAGCAAAAACAATGAGAGTGGTGAAAGAAGTCCTTAAATTGCAGCCCTTCAATGTATATTTGTTATTGTTCAAGCAGACAAGGCCACAAACAAGATACCATTTATATGTAAATTTCTGCATCTACCAGGTGCTGGTTGAGGAGTTGAAAAAAGCTATTTCACCTACTTCTACGTCGACTTACTCTTCCACTGGAATTGCTTTGGAGGATATCTTCAACAAACACAACCAGTTTCTCAAGAAGAAAGTTATTTTCCTTCCTACCACTCATACCGATATACCAAAGTTGTACTGTAGCCAAATTGCATAAAATACGATACAAAGCTAGATTTATAGCAGGTAAAATGAGCCCTGCAACCAGTTAAATCATTTTGGGAGAATTATTGTGCAGCCATTTCAAGAAATTCAGAAGACGAATGCATGTTAAAAACTAAAACAGTCTGACAGAAGAACAAGATATCAAAGGACACATACCGTACAGACATGTATATACTTAGGATTTCTCGACTTTCTATACTACTATTCGTCACTAGGGCCCCATTGAACACCTTAGTTCATTGATAATAAAATCGGTGCTCAATAACACTGGTCACCGGTATGTTAATGTCAGAAGCCATAAGGATTTCTTCAGTTCTAACGTAAAGGGTATCATTCTTGGGATGTTTCTTTGTTTATAGAATTGCTTGAATTTGTCGTTAACAATATCTGTTAAAATTAACAACATGTTTGAAAGTCGGTAATACCATATACCAGCAGCGTATAGGTATCCCGATGAGTACGAACGCTGTGGCGAAACTTGTCAAACATGGTTAGTGTGGCAGGCACGGTTAGTGTGGGAAAGTTTATATTTATATTTAGAAGCCCCCGCCCTAAAATAAAGATTGAGCACGCCTATGAAAATATTATTTCTATTCTATTGCACTACCTAAATTGATTATCAACAAAGATTATAATGAAAAGTTGAAAACATATTTCAAACTTTGACAACCTTTCTCCCCTTTCTTGAAAAAAACTCGTCCACTGATGCTCCCGTCTCGGTTGGCATCGTGTCAATGTCAGTGGATGAGTTTACGTCTCAAATGGGGAGTGATACTGTCAGCTGCGTCAGCTGTGTGGAAATTACGTTTGTTAATCAATTTCACGATGGAAAAAACAGTTAAACTTGAGAAAGAATATTTATCTTAAAATTTATTTGTTTGTTTTATTTGATTGTTACTTGTATGAAAGTAGACGTCCCTTTCGTCATCCGACTTGTGAAATGGAATCTCCCAATGAACACCTGCACTTGACGGGTGTTGATTTCACATAACCGTGCTAAAACGTGTAATAAATGCACGGTTAGCTCGTTGTTATTGACACAAGTGTTATAGAATGTTGCGTTTAATTACACCACCAAACGCTTCTATTCAAAGTTCCTCAAATTCTGTGAAAAATGTCGTACAATGACAGCAAAATACGATCGTAGCGTGTAAGATATCTGACTCTACGTTTCATAACCTGTGTCTAACTCCGTTTGAGCCGGGGCCAAGGGCCGTTTGAATATCATATATTTTACACCTCCATGGTGTTCAAATGAAATGTCACAAAGCGTGACTGAGATACATCATTCTCTAGATAACGACTTTACAACGATCATTTAAGATTAAGAATACTGATCAGCGATACGGATTTTATATTTTTGGAACATCATGATGTCTTGTCGGCATCATTGAAAACTGTTGACCGCTTCTCTCTTGCAGGAAACTATAATAATAATAATAATAATAATAAATAATAATAAAAAGCTTTATTTAGACTCGATTTACATCTCTTAGGCCGAAGCCTTTCTGCCAGAGGGTCGAGTAATCATATGTGCACAAATAAAACATCAGAGTATAATTTAGATAAAAGAAAAAAGAATAACAATAATAAATGAAATAAATAAAAATATACAGAGATATTAAATACTATTAAATGGAACTAAAGGTACCAATTAATGAAAAATAAATATATTTATACATTAAATTGAAACTGCTGTTAAAATACCGTAATATGGTTATACATATGAGTATTTATAGACTAGAACTTATAAGCATTGATTTAAATCTGTATAATGTTTTCTAAGATTAGTTTTAAAAGATGACATACCAATTAATGAAAAATGAATATATTTATACATTAAATTGAAACTGCAGTTAAAATACCGAAATATGGTTATACATATGAGTATATATAGACTAGAGGAGTAAACTTATAAGCATTGATTAAAATCTGTATAATGTTTTCTAAGATTAGTTTTAAAAAAACTAGCCTATGTTTATGTATACTGTGATTGTCCTTTTGAATTTGGTGCTAATACTGTCATATGGACTATGGAATAGGTCTTTGGATTATGGACGCGGATATTCTTTAATGGACGACGGCTGAATTATGAATGACGGACTAGACGCTTGTAATACTCTAGAAGCGACTTGGCAGTCGATAGGATGAAGAATAATGGTCCGTGTTAAGGATTGTATGCATAAAACATCATCATGTCTTGCTGACAACTGTTGGTCGCTTCTCTCTCGTAGGAAACCCTCTTGTGTTTTATTATTTTTGTTTCATATACATGTACATTTGAAATTGATGCGAACTGTCATACGAAATATATCTTTCGCATATTGACACGGAAATTATTTTATCGACAGCGGCTGACTAGTGAATGTCGGATCTGAGGCTTGATATTTGGTGTGAAGTGTTTTTGTGATTTACATTATAAGTACATTTTCAGATTGATGTTCCCTGACTTCAGGCTATCATTAGGCCTACTCTGTGTAAGAACGAATTTCTATCTCAATAATTATATCAAAGAAAACTTCTAGAAATATCGTGTCCAAATCACATATCTAATATCCAATTAATTTTCAGAAAAACACTTTGTTAAAGCACACTAGGTATTGCCGGATGGATGATCAATCCATCGGCGACCCTCAAATATGGCGTAAATGTGCGACCCTCCTAGTATGGAGTAAAGAGGCAGCTCGTTTTGTAGATCTCGTTTTTGCCATATAAACTGCAAAAATAGGAAATTTATGAGAGCTCCGAAGTACAATCTCTGACGTAGACGACTAATTAAAATGAGCAGACTTTAGAATCTATACATCTCTAGGATTTTAGGTTAAACAGATGTAGATATTACCAATAATAATCAGCTTTCGGAATGACACTATATGTATCTCAATCTGTATAACGAATTTTGCGAATACGCGGATTGTGGGAACGAAAGAGAAGGCATTGGAACTTACTGTCCGATTTGCAAAGAAATTAGGGACAGAAGTATGGGAGAATTTTACAAAAGGACAATGAACTAGTAGCCGATAAGACCATTTTGGATAAGGACAAAGAACAGTATATCCATATTCTGGTCGTATTAACTCAAGTATATATTCACAGCAGTGAATTTAAATGTTGGTTGAACTTTGCCGTTAGAGCTATATTCTTGAAAAATCACTAGTGAGAACCATCTGAGATTTAATAAACAATGGAGTGCTAGTATTCTCATGGATTTGTATCACCAAGGAGAATCAACTAAGATGTAATAAAAAATGTGTTACATGAACTAATATGCTGCTAGATTTGTAAGCTGAACAATCTAAGGATGCTCCACACTGTGCTAAAAACTCTCTATGTTGTAGGGGTCGCAGAGTGGAATCCCCCTCCCTTCACATAACTTACTGATTGAAAATGCCCTTTTTAGATTTTATGGTTATTAATTCAGTCTAAAGGTTGACCGAAACTCAGAATCAACGAGTTTAGGAAAAAACATGGGAATGAGATTCTTATTTTGGCGCAATCTCTGTAGCTGAGATAGGAAGCAAGAAATACAGAAAGCAAGCTGGCGATGGCTATAACATTCCCACTGTTTTTTGGGGAAGCTAGTGGATTGGAGCAATATGCAAGAGGTGGGAACAATTGACGACATCTGGTGACTAAAAAGCAACCATATGACTCTACAGGAAAGTATTCGACACCTAACATTCAGACCCGAGAATACGGTAGATTCTCGGGCGTAGTCTTAGTATCTCAGCCGCGCTTTTATTGCAGCCGTTCATGTGGAGACTATGAAGTATTCACATGGCCCCTAGCACCGGCTTAAGCGGAATTAGATACGCTAGCTCGGGAGCTCGAACAACTCATCTGATGTTAATGGGTGAGCATCATGGACGTCTGATGGAGTAAACGCCTTAGCATAGGGTAACCTGGTAAATGCAAGAAACCTAGAAAAACTAACCGGTAATGCAGTCACTTGGCAAAGTTGTAGAAGAAATAAACATCTCATTTGGTGGTGGATACCTGCTTTGATATACGAAATATGAACAGGTTCTGTGTTTAGGGCAGCATCTGAGCGACTATATATCTCATGTATATGATTAGCATGTAAGCCGTTGACAAGATTATTTAAAAGTTATGTTGTCATCGTCAGAAATAGTTCTTTTATTGATCCACTTTTTCGAAATATGTGCATCTATATTCATGTAACATACAACGACACATATTGCGTATACACCGGCACAGAATGATGATATATGCTTTATGTTAAGTCGGTTCAGTTGAGATCTGGTACAGCGTTTTTAACATCCATTCACAAGTGTATAAATCGCAATTGTTCCGAGTCTCCTGCTGTGTGCGAAGTCATCACTAAAAATCTAATATGTCATACTTTGATATACGTTTAAGAAGCCAGCTATATACGGTAACAAAATAAACCATGCTTATAGGACATATATGCTACTCGGGAAAGATGCATGCAGTTATACTAATTTATGTCTGGCATGTACCCGTTTATAATTTGAGAGTTATTCATCGCTGTACATTCTGTGATATAAAAAGATGTAAAAAAAACTTACATCGTTTGACGATTTCGTGAGCTCTCTCTTCGTCTAGGTTTTCGTCGGTGTCTTCTATCAACGGGAGTGCTTGCATGTTTATGACGAAACACACCATCAGGCCCGCGAGGGTAAGTACAGCTCGATTCATGATGCCCCTGAAAATAAATGACACTAATTTTACCAGTCGATATAAATTCCGTATTTATTATGACAGACTTTAGCACACATATGAAGGATATTCATGGACACATCACAAAAACGATGAATATCGGTAGATTCTTTATATACAGGGGCCAGTGGTGTAAAAGTTACTCCACATCGCCCAGTTAACTTAGAAACTGATGTATAATCATAACTTTTTCTATAATGCCAGTACGACTCGAGAGATAAGGGTGGCTTCTTGGCTTATCATATTGAAGTCATTTTAGCCTATTTGCACAACTCTCCAAACAAAGCCTTATTGGAACATTTAAAAAGACATTAAGGATTGCCTGAGAAATAGCGTTTTTGCTGTTTGACTTCAAGCATTTTCTGCCTCACAGTGCCTTAAATTCATTTAGTTCGCCTCAAATAATTAGATTCTATCTTACTGAGCGATTTATATCGGGGCAATTGCACAATTTTTCAAAGAAAGATCAGAATCTCATGGTCCATAATATCTTTTGGAACTGCATGAATTACTTTTTTTTTTACAAAATTGTGCATTTTTTGTTCAAAGCAATAACAAACATATTTGAAGGGAGAGTTTAGTAATAATTGATTACAGCCTGCGACTGATAATAGGTCAACTTGTGGAAATTAATGAGATAATTCACTTGAATAATATTCTCATAACATAGAAAAGTAATTTTCCTCTTCTGTGAGAGTTGAACATGACATATATTAGTCCCATTCCGAACTAACTGATTAATACTAATTATTTTTTTCAAACGGTAGACAATTATCTAAACCATAACGTAACTACCCCAATAAATATCCAAGCCAATCGAGAACAGAGCATACCTGGTTTCAGTGTGGTTTTCCTGTCAAGTAACCCAGCATTAATCGAACTTGATATAAGATGAGGAAACTTTCCTTTTATAACCATTGAAATTAGTATACGCCCAGTTCGTGTTTCTTTCGTGTCTCTCGTTTGGTCATTTCAGATGTATTGCAATGTAAAACGGAAATTCACACGAATACACCCATAATGCAAAATGATGGAACTGCCTGACTATAATAAGTCTAAATGAACATGAAATATATCCTTTCAATTTTTTCTACATGAGTAGTACCTTCAAGTAAATTGCGTTCATTATTCGCCATAGACATGTTAATATTCCATGTAACAAAGTTTTAATATGGCCATACAGGGAAACAGTACTGAGCTGAGTTAAACCTGTAATCAATTACCAGTATGTAGTGGGCTAAAAAGAACACACGCTAAGGCGAAATAAGCAAAAAAAAGCAAATAAAACCTTGATTGAGAAAAATCAGGTAAAACGCTATATATGACCTCTCTATTTCTGTTGTAGATGTCTAGACTGATATCTAGATTATTAATCGTGCGCCTCTGGACATATTTACAGCACACCCACTATTCAGTAGTCCTATTTGAGCAGAAATTATATAACTTATACAATTCCATCCTAAATTGAAGTAATAATGAAATGATCGCGTGACGTTGATTGCATTCTCCCTACAAGCTTTCCACACAATAAGAAAAAAAAAATCCTAACAGAGAAAAAACTACTTTAATGATATATCCACATTTGCCAGATATCGTGGCGGCAGTAACTCAAGGCCTTTCCACTGATAATTTGTTTATTTGTTACCATTGACACGAAGACCATAGTAAGTGGTATGCTTTTAGCAATAATGGATTAGTGTGCACAAATTTGAATCCGAGGACACGCTGTCGTTTGATACCAGCTCCAGATATACGGTACAACTTGTCTGCATTAAACAAACCGTGTTCTAGGATGTTTCTATTAACTGCCTTAGTGTTTTAATCTACCGATTTAAATAATAAAACATATTTTTATTTTGAGGAAAACTTGAAGACTGATAATATAGTCTCTAATATTTTATGCAGACGGTATTTCACGAGATTGAATAAAGACGTATAGCTATAAAGTACAGTAATAATATATTTTTTATAAAAAAAAATCCTCGTGATAATCCATCAACATAAGGGACTGTTCAAAATTAGCGGGAGGGGGGGCTGGTGCATTTCAGGGGGGGGAGCGGCAAGAAGTTTTTTCTTGTGGTTCGGGAGGGAGGGGGGTGCTTAGTTTCCTTACTGGTCCATCAGCGGGGGTGGGTGCTTACTTTTTTCGCCAACTTGATAAAACGGGGAGACACTTTTTTTTTTGGTGCCTCAAGCGCATTCCCAGGTGGGCTTCTGGGGGTTCGACCACAGGTATTGGCAACAGTTAGGGATAACCTCCCTCTAGAAATAATAATACATGTTATATTAGTAAGTCTGATATGCATATTTCATGTAGATGCATGACAATAATAGTCTTTTTGGCATCATTCAATGCAGATTTATATGTACATGATCGCCTAGCTCTTGGTTTGAGAACTTTATATCTTGAATGAATCCAAAGTTACTCAGTAAAAACAATTCCAAAGTAAGGTTTACGATATGTCCAGTGTACAAATACTTGTACCTGTTATTAGCATGCTTTGAATTACTGGAAGGCTAACTAATATTCAAAGGAATGATGAGTTAATGCACCATATACAGTACAACCTCCTGTTGTTTTGTTTTTGCTTAAATAATATACCATTAAATATATTCAACTGTACTGACTTCTGTGAATTTGCTTCTCAGTTGCGGAGAGGGTGTCTTGAGTTGTTTTGAAGGCCTCAGTGGGGAAGGGGAGGTGTTAGAACTTTTTCTAGGACTCCGAGAGGGAGGGGGGCAATAATTTTTTTTAAAGATCACTTGAGGGGGGTTGGCACTTTTTTTAGCTATATTTTTTTCAATGCATCACCCCCGCCCCCCCTCTCCGAGTGCGCATTTTATGTTAAAAGCATGACATTTGGTACAGATGACCAATGGAGCATGCTGATCAATATCAGATGTGGAGCCTCTTGGAAAACGTACTGTGGTCAAATGTAGGGATTAACTTATCTCACGGGTTACATCCGATGCATGGGCAGCCATACAAGGGGGAGAAGGAATTTGGCAGTTTTCCTTATACTTGAGATAGAGGGTTGAAATGATCCACTCTATATGTTTGGGTTCAGTTCTACCAGAAAATGTACGGTACCAAAAGATCTAAGGTGACGCCACTGAGACGTCATAGTCTAAAAGGCATTTTTTTTTAACCTATTTTTCGAGCCGAAATATATATATATTTTTTTATTTCTGATTGTTGTTCACAAGAACTGTTTTCCACACAGTAAGCATAGCAGGTAATGAGCACCAAGCCCTTAACCGTGATATATAAACAAAATCTATTACAATGATATATCCACATTTGTCCAGGTATCGTGATTACGGCAGTCACTCAAGGCCTTTCTCAATTCAATGTTTTAATCTATCGATTTAAATGATAAAACATATATTTTATTTGAAGAAAAATTTTGAAGACTGATAATATAGTCTCTAGGATTTTATGCATCGGTATTCCGACAGGATTGAACAAATACGTATCGATTGAACAAATACGCATCTATAAAGTAATAATATAATATTGTTTATAGAAATCGCTTTTGAGATATAGCAGAACAATTAATCATTTTTCTTGTTCAAAGCATGAAATTTGATACAGCGGACATAAAAGGCAAACATTGTACCTTGCGTGTCCTACCCTGAAGTGCGCACCGATAAATCATTCTCCCAATGTCAGAGTTTGTAATATTATGTTATTAACCAAGTGTTTTCATATTGGCCTTGTTATAGGTCCGAGGTCTGCGGCCTCGGGCCAATACGGCTGACCGAGGACCTATAGCAAGCCCAATATGAAAACACTTGGTTACTGACATTTTTATTAAATAACTCACCTACTATGTTTTATTCATACATGTATCAAGGAATATTTTAATACTGCGACTCCCCCAAATCAGGATATATATTCCTTCTCATTAATTGCATGCCCACGATTAATGTGGTTTCAAAGTACCAATATAGTCGAAAAATGGTTTCCCTCTACAGTAGGCTAACGCTTTAATCAATAAACGGGATCGGGCGATAATCGGGATGGTCAATTGGCCGATCATCTTACCTGGGCTGGGTTCTTCAAGGTAGGAAACGGGAGTGAAAAAGATAACAGCAGATGAAATATCGATTGTTCAATATATATCACGAAAGCAATATACTAATTTTATTTGATGAGAACGGTGAGACAAAATACAACCTTGAAATATGGTGAATTGATCCAAATGCATTCCTGATTTGGTGATCGAAGACCTATGGAGACCCTAGTTTTTAACATCATCATCCAGGTGTTTACTTCGCATTTAATTTCTATCGGTTCCACATGTGAATAGCTCTACTGGTTGCAAGTATGGCATCATCTTCTTTCTTAAAATAGCACTGTAGTCATCGCTTTGTTCATCAGTGTTGGATCACTGTTTTGTTGTCTGCTTGTGCTTGGCAAGTCGATGTCACGCTCGAGTCACTATAGTCTATTTCAGCATGAATCGCCACCTTTGATTTCAAGGTTTGGATACCGGTACATATAGATCTGTCGAAAATTATCACAGCAGATCGAAAATTATCACAGAAGCTAACGAATCGGAGAAGATCACGAATTCAGGATCATTCATCGTCAACGTCGCCATGTTGAAAGCCATATTGGCCCGGGTCGTATTGGCCCTGTTTTCCCGTATTGGCCCGGCTTTCCAGTATTGGCCCACCTTCCTCATAGTAGCCCGATTTGGTGGCCATATGAAGCAGGCCGATTTCTTTGTATTGGGTTCATATCATAGATAGTTATTTAATAACTTGCTAAATTGTCGGGGTAACATCGACAGTAACAGGTATACAATCTGATGCCATGAGAAGGCGACAAATACGGTAACTCGAATTCTCATGAGACGCGCGAGTGTCAGTCCACAGGTTCAGCGTATTTGCATAAACTGATAAGGACATTCATCGAATATATATGGTATCAATGCACAACAGTACTTACCCGCCATTATTTATCCGGAATTCAGTTCTTACTGAGAAATATCATCCCCCTTTATGAGGATGCATTTGAATATGAATATGGCACTTACATGTAATAACAATATCATGCATTCCAGCATATAGTGTACTTACCTGTCTGGCAAAGGTCGATGATCTGTCGGCCTCCGAACTCGAAATAAAGATGAGAAAACTTTACGACAAAATCATTTATAGCTCGATCAGAACCAGTGAATATCGCAGTGATAAGCAATTTCTTTTTTCAGATGCTCATTGTTTTTTAATCTTTTAACATTGTTTTTCAAATTAAAAATGAAACAAACAAGGCACTCGAAATATATTAACCTTGGATAGTTTTTAATTTGCTTTATAAACAAATGCACGAAGACAAAGAAAACAGAATGATATTTAGCAAGAGTATATAACACTCTTTTTATTCTTTGCTCATTGTGCAAGATTAACAGAAGAACACAATACTGAAAGCCGTTTAATTAGCTGTGTGTTATTACGTAATGGATGTAACTTTAAACAAAGGTAGAGTTTAATGGCGTTATATACGCCCAGAAATAAATGACAACAATATACAATTTCAAAGAAGTTCTCTTGGAAAGTGTTTTGTCACAAATTTCGCATTTTGTCGCAATATGACAAAGCACGTTAATATGGCATGCATATTCTCAACGCGTTTGTAACAACTGTTGAATTGGTCACACTTGCAATAAAAAGTGTTAATACTGCATGCAACGCGTTTTATCACAATTGTGACAATATGCGAGATTTATGACAAACGCGTTGCAATAGTATCTCATAATGTATTAACTTTGGACAAAACATGTTGACGTGGTGCATTTCGACGCAAAATGTTACAACAGAATCAGCTGCAAGATAACTGAATCATCTGTGAATCATTTATGTTTGCGAAACCTTGGCGGCGTTTCGGGACACATAAGACATCTGCATATTAGAGAGTAACCTTGGAATCATCTGGTGAACATATGTCATCTGCCTCTCTAGTTTTGAGGATCGTTTATAGCAAAATGGTGATCGATATATCTGTTCGATAACCCTGTACAGGATCACTTTGGGATGTTTGGAGCATCCGAGTCATGCGAGAAGGCATCGTGGATCATTCTTGAATGACGTGAAGGATCTTTAAATCATTTGGGACGCCGATGTCGTCTGCGCATTGGACAATTACTGCGTAGACAGTTTGAAGCATTAGTCGTGTGAATATACTGATATTAATCTCGATATCTGGGGTCATTAGCCTATACACATACAGCGATCACCTTGAAGAGGTTGGAACACCTAAGCCATATCCTGAGCCATACTCATATCTACATTGATGTGAGTGGCCTCGAAAAGATTTGGGGCTCCTATATGATTTGCACAAGGGGTAAATTACAAGCGTCTAGTCCGTCATTCATAATCCAGCCGTCGTCCATTAGAGATTTGGTGCACCTTAATCACCTGCCTATTCGAATAGCTTTGAGATCATCAGGAGCACATGAATCCGTTTGCATATATAGTACATTCGCTGATTGGATCACAATCATGATCCAGTAATATACTCATTCATTTGTATCTACTATTGCCATATAAGGACCTGGAACATGTATACAGTTCTCCCAAAGAGATATTTTGAAACCACTGAGTAGCTGAGATATGAATGTTTAAAGTTTGACCTTCTCATTATATCCCCTAAATTATATTTTAAAATTGAAATTTTATTTATTTTTATATTTTTTATATTTACAGAATAAAATAATAATATAAATAATAATAATTTGTACATGCATACTTGAATATAACAGCTCTCGCAAGTCAGCTTTCCACCATATTTAAAATCCCGACACACCTGCTCCCCCTCATATAAATCCAACATATATAATTGTCACCCATAAACAGTATACACTGTGTGTTCCCTTGAAAACTTCTTTCGATTTTTACTCGTTTGAATTGTTATATGTTTTGAAGAGGTTTTCAAAGAGCGCGCATTTCTGTTTAAATTTTTCTATTTTCTCACTTGTTACGGCAATATACTTTTTTGTGCAGCAGTTTTGGTACACTATATTTTGCAGGGCTTTCAAATTAATATTTGAGTTTCCAAACTTTGACGAGTTATTTTGTGGTCAGCAAAAGCACTATATTTATGTTGCAATGTTTATGATCAAATCCTAAGATTTCCAATTTCTGTTTCCAGCCACCCCTCAAGACTGTCCCAAAGATTCTGAACAACTGGACAAATGAGAAACAGATGCTCTAATATCTCTGGTTCTTGATTACAATGGTCACATAAATTACAATCCGATATTCTAATTTTAAGTAGGAAGCTTTTTGCTGGGAGAATTCTATGTAAAATTTTATACTGGGTGTCTCGGAGGATGGTGTATTACAATGATTCACACTTTTGAATACTTATTCCAGATGATCTGATCTTACCGCCCCAGTGCGTTTTCCCATTTTATACCAGTTAGACAATTCAATACATCATAGTGGCGCATACATACTTTACCGTGCCCTGCCAACAAGCGACAGTATAGCGTTACTCTTGGCATTGCTAGTAAAAAGATATCAAAGCTAAGTTGTAATTTCTTGATCCAATCTTTTGGAACCTTGTATACAAAATGTGCTTTTGAAGTTCTCAAATCTTAGTAATTTGCCATTTGCGTCAACGACATCTCGTAAGTATTTAACTTGTTTTCTAAACCAATGGGCCACGAAGAAAGAACTATCTTTATATATAGTGTTGTACCACAAAGGTTCGTTATAATATTATTATATTATTTTTCGATAGCAAGGTGTTCGCGCTTGATGCATACTAAATACCAAGCTTTAAAAGCATCTTCACAAAAAGGATTAGTTGTTTCAGCTATGAGCATTTTTATGATCTTATTTGGAACTCACTGCCCACTGACATAAAAGCCTCCGCATCCTATTCACTTTTCAAATCCCGTTTAAAGAACTACCTTGTTAAATACCAACTCCAAACTAACTATATATTGATGATGGCCATATTTATCTAAGTATTGGAGGGTGTATACACTATAATACACAACGAAAGCTGCTAAAAGCCATACTTAAGCCTTTTTTAAATTATTTTACATGTTTATCTATTAGCTTACATTACTTGAAGCTGTATATACACTATCTATAGAAGCTATTTTTAATTTAGTGAAGAAACAAACCTTTTTTGTTCATAACTGTATTGTTAATCATCTGCTCCATCGAGCTCCCGGATTTGCCAATGTGGCAGAACTTCATTATATGTACAGTACCGAGAGCTCGATCATCTATTCACCATAGATTAAATGATCACAGTAAAACAGCCCTTATATATATATATATATATATAGACTATTTGCTACTGTAGAAGGCAACATGTAACTTTTGCCGAAACGTCTAGTATCTGTAAATATATAACGTACCAACCATTTGGACAGTGTTGTGAATTTCCTGCTTCGATGTATATATATATATATATATATGGGTATATATATATATATATATTAATTGATCACAGTAAAAACAGCCCTTATATATATATACATATCGTAAGTAAGTACAGCAGAAACTGTATTCATGCTTGTATCTTTTCATACCCTGCTGTAGCCAGTCGTTTACTGACTTAAAATATTATCAGTTCGAGATAGAAAAAGCCCCCTGGGGTTTTATTCCCGCGATTTGTGCAACCGTACTCGATATTATGTGTGTATATACATCGTTGAAATGGTGAATAAACAATCAATCAATCAATCAATCAATCAATGTACATGTATTTAGGGCCTGTATCATATATTTTTGGACCAGTTAACATATTTTCCATTTTGTTCCTTGAAACAGTAGCCGTTTTATCCATGTTATTTTTAATGAATGTCACGTTAACCATTCTTAATTATCCTAGTTTATAATCTTGGGTAAGAATCACACGTTTGATACGGTCAACACCGCCTCTCCATATGAAATTGAATAGAACTGTATTAAAATCTTTGATACATGCATCGGATGGGTTTGGCAGAGCAAGGAATAGATGAATCAGCTTTGATAGTGCCAGTGATTTTACCCAATAAAGTTAAGTTCCTCATTTTCCACTTGCTGAGTTCCTTTTTCAGCTCTTTTAATTTTGCAAGATAATTGATCTTCCAAATGTCATAAAACGGATAGCAGAAAAGTGTATGCTCAGTAGTTTAAAATCGTTCACCCAGTCCAAAGTTATATTTTGACGTTTGACTGTTTTAATACCAATCCAGTGCCCCTATCCATACTGCTTTTGTTTTCTCTACATTTATATTTATTTCTGAATGATTATAAAACTCGTCGATACATTTCAGTGCTTCCTTCAGTGATTGCTCTGAACCGTCGAGGGCTAGCTGAGTGTCATCCGCATATTGTCTGATTTTGAATTCAGTGTGATTTATTTCAATACCCTTTATAGTTTTGTTTTCTCTTAACCATTGTCCCCAGTATGTCAGCACAAAATATAAATATGTACGGAAAAATTGGGTCACCTTGTCTACATCCTCGTTCATTCTCAAAGAAAGTTGACAGATGGTCTTTTTGGATTATGCATGTTTGAATTTTATTGTATAATATCCGTATCCAACTTCGCATTTTATCTCCAAAATTAAAGGATTCAAGACAATTGTGATATAACAGTCCAATAAAATGAGTCGAAGGCCTTTTCAAAATCAATCATTAAGAGAAAACCTGATTTTTTTCTTTTGCTTCAACATTAGGTAATAAATTAGTCTAATGTTCTAGTTTGTAACTCACATTCAAGAAAATTACTGGTCTCCAGTTTTTAATGTAATTTCTCGATTTGTTTGGATTTGGGATGCATGTAATGACTCCCGGACTTTGTGTTATTGATAATTCACCTTTATTGTAGACGGCGTTAATAGATCTCAACATGAAACCCCTAACTGTTTCCAGAAGATTTTTTAAAAATCTACGAGGAATCCGTCCAAACCCGGACTTTTTTCGTTTTTCATATTTGTTTTAGAGCTTTAAATAATTCTGCATATGTAACGTCTGATTCAAGTTTTCAGTATCTAAATTATTCTTTTGAATACATTTTTTTATATAAAACTCGGGTTGTTCATTAAGAATATCGGGGGTATCGTATATATTTGCTCCCGAATCCAATGTTAGCTTTGTGATCAATTTATTTGTGTAATTAGTTTTCTCCAAGCTTAAAAAGTTGTTAGAAGGTTTTTCTCCATCATCCATCCACTGATCTTTGCTTCGTGCAATTATTTCTTTTATTTAAATTTCGTATGGATTCTAGTTCCTTTTTGGCATCTTCTAGCTCCTAATTTTATTCTCATCTATTTGGACGTAATTCATTACTATTTCAATTTCAAGTAACTCCATTTCTCTTTGATTTCTCTATTTCCCGTCTGATAGATGAGAATTGTATAGTTTCTCTCCTTATTTTCCTTACCAGTCTTTCTAAAAATAGCTGATCATCAATAATAAGATCTAAGTGAGACACTGGAATATTTGAAAGGTTTGTTCGATCATACGTACTCTCTAAAACAATTGTGTACTAAACGTACAATAGTACAGTATTTCATTTTTCTACAGTAAGAAAAGTGAACATCTACATTCACTGTGGCTGTGATACACATTTTGTGTAGAAAAAGTACACAGATTGTGTACCTCTGATACACATTTTTTTGTAGATGTGTAATTCTGTACACAACTGTTTTTACAAAGTATATTTGTCTATTTAAAGTGAACATTTTAATATCCAATATCCCCTCCCGCGTTCTGAATCTGTAAACTTGCATTAAGGAATTATGTAATAATGGTCTGTTTTATAGCCCGGGTTAATATCAGATTCGATCGTTATGTTAATTATATCTTCACTAGTTAAGCAGAAATCAAGCCTCGCTTGCTCTCGGGGATTTTTCATGTGTCAGATATGCTTACGTTCCTTTTCATGTGAAATTCTGTATGTATCTATACAGTCATTGTATTCGATTAAATTAAGCATTGCTTCTCTTGTGGTTGAACTGGTGATACTTTTCGTAATTTGCAGAGTCTAATTCCAGGTTCAAAACTAGATTACAATCACCACACATAATTATCGAAGGGTTACCCAACCCTGCACGATTTTATTTATTTTATTATAAAACGAGGGTTTATCAGTTCTCCCCGGCCTTGCTGATAATAAAACTAATATATATCTATACTCGTCCCAGATAATATGTAACAAGTCAAAACAGTAAAAGGAAAAAGCCTAGAGATAAACACGATAAATATGAATTGAAAGTACTACAATAAAAGAACTAATAAATAAACATGAAGTAAAATACGTAAAATAAATTTTTTATTTGTAATATAAAGTAAGACTACTACAATTAAAGATCGAATAAATAAATATTAAGTAAGAGTATTAAGATATAAATTACGACAAACTAAAGATCTGGTAAATAAGTATGAATTCTTAGTGCGATATTTGCAAGTTAAGATTTAAAGTGAAATAAATCGAGCTAAATTATTAAAAGAAATAAACTAACTGCATTTTAGAAATTTAGAAATAAATACACAAAATCAAATAATAAAATTCAGCTTAAAACTACCTGAATTAAGAGCCTTTTTACAGACGATATGCAGTTCATTAAAACACCGAGCTACACTAAAAGAGAAAGATTTTTTCCCATAGTCTGTTTCTGGTTTATTGAAATACATATTGTTATTTGCTGCATGTCGTGTATTGTGAATATGCATATGCCTACAGGACTTTAAAAGATTACATAAATATTCTGGAGCTAGTTCCTGCGTTGCTTGTATGACAGTATAGTCTTATTATAATTCCGGCGGTCATAAACTGGTCGTCATTTCAGCTGATTTAAGACTTTGGTTGTTGGTGTATCCATAGGAACCCAAGAATAACGTTCTCAGCTCTTTTGTGGCGCTTCACCATAATGCCTATATATTTCTTACAGGTATAGCTCCATATATTACTAAATTCTCTCACTCTCTCTCTCTCTCTCTCTCTCTCCATATATTACTAGCATAATCAAAATGAGAGAGTATCATAGCATTACATAAACATCTTTCTATGACTCAAAGACAGATATTACGGTTTTTACAACAGCGTGAACTTTCAACATTATTATATTACTTTTAGAATGACAAAGGATTTCGAATGTTCATTCCATCGCAATAGAGAATTTCTTCGACGGTATGCTGGTCTTGTCCATTACTATGGCTCCAACTCGAGCGTAGTCTTTCGTCTTTCGATAGCAACCGTTGTCTTTTGTTGCCGAATGTTTATTCTCATGTAAGAGTCATGTTCATTTCCACTGCATTCGTCCAGGAGTTGGTCAGATTATAAAACACTTAAATCACCCAGCAGGACAGACCAGGGCATGTACCGCGACGTCATATTTATCACAGCTGTCAATTCGAGGATGGACTTTGTGATGATAGGATTGTTGTGCTTCGAGCCGAAACAATAAAAAAACATTGCTTACATGTATTCCTCCCTTTTTAACTGACATCAGTCAGTGGCATTGTGTAGAAGGCGTCAAATCAGCTGACGACGCATGGTTTTTATGGAAGACTATGTTTTTAGACATTTGTAGCATTCATGTCCCAGTGAAACAGCTCACAGTTAGCGGAGAAAATACCCCATCGGCTACAGGCGAATTTATAGCCTTGACGCGCAAGAGAGATCATGTGAAATAAAAAAAGTGCCCGAACGCCTGGACGTAATTGAAAAAGGTTTGAAACCACGTGAACAATGTGAGAGAACAATTACATTGAAGATCAAATAGACGACTGTAAACAAGATAGTAGTAAACTGAGACATAGTGAACTGTAAACAAGATAGTAGTAAACTGTGTTCTCTTTTAAAAGGCCTTCTGCATTCTAAAAACAAGGAAACCTTAATTTGCGTAACTGTGAATAATGAGAATACCACCGATAGGAAGAAATTGTCAGATATTTTTAACACCTTTTTTGCCAGTAAAGGGAAGAGTCTTACAGATAGCTTTAGAAGACAGATCAGAACTTTTAAGCTAAAGATTAACGCTTCCTTCACATGCAGAAATATATTTGTTAATGAAATGGAAAAAACTCTAGTGAAATTTGTCAAGGGCAAAGGCAAATGGGATCGATGAAACTTCTGAAACTCTTGGCACCTTTTATAGTTCCTTTGTTTTATATATAATTTGTCGTTAAATACAGGGCTATCCCAACCCTGGAAAACTGTTAAAGTTCATCAATTGTATTAAGTCGGTAAACGAGATTATGGAAATAACTATCGTCCCATTTCAGTTTTACCCATTGTATCTAAATTGATTGAGAAAGTCGTTGCTATGTGGATAGTAACTCAATACTTAGTAATTATCAATCTGGTTTCATGAAGCAATTTTCTACTTACTATGTAAGTCTATCGAATGTAACAAACTAAATTTGAATATAGCCAAAACAAAAAGTATGTTGTTCGGTACAGAAAACAAATATCTTGGTTTATGGTTCGACGAGGAATTGAAATTTAATGCACACACAGAGAAGGTATCTAAAAAGATATCGTCAAAAAATGCTGCGTTAGGTAGAGTACGTCAATATTACGGTTTTTACAACAGCGTGAACTTTCAACATTAGCATATTACTTTTAGAATGACAAAGGATTTCGAATGTTCATTCCATCGCGATAGAGAATTTGTTCGGCAGTATGCTGTCTTGTCCATTACTACGGTTCTTAGCGAAAGGCACATTTCGGAACGGTCGCATTGGTAGCTAACCCTGAAAAATATATACCTTTGCCACACGAGATTGAGAGCAGTAAAACACAAAAGCATGCAATTAAATACTTCCAATTATGGGCGTGTGAGTCTGCTTGTTACACGAAATATGGAGACAGACTCCGTTTATCGTATTGGGACTACATTAGGTGTGGTGTTATATAGCGATCCGGACGAGCATTCCATTTCCTTATCTGGTCTTGGTCTTGTCTGTTAAAAATTGCAACGAACAACTGTTCGGTCAGCCCTTCTTCATTAGGATCTCCGATAACTAATTTCTTTCGTTTCTAAAATCAATTAATTTCAATGTCTGTTTATATGCACTGAAATTCGGCTCATCCCTCCCTTGAGAATGTGCTAAATATATGGGATTCTATGTATATTGACCATGTAATGAGGAGAATAGCTCATTACGTATTAAATATAACAAGGCCATATATAATGTACTTGATCAATTGGAAGGAGTTTATTTTCTATATATTATTTTGGAAAGTTTTACTAATTCCATGATATTTAGTAAATACAACTCAATTTCATAGTGTAGTATATAATGTTTCTATACTCGGGATGAAAAATAATATTGATTCCCATTGTAGGTCGCTAAACTAATTTGTTAGTAAACAAGGGAAAATTATTATATGACCTGTTCTTAGTTGAGCGTGGGCTTTCATAGATAGCCGTTGACTTTTAGAAACATCGTCGGATGTTCATTTCAAGGTAGCAAAGACCTTTCCAGAATTGCCCCTCTACCGTTTAAAGGATGACGAATGTCTTGGGCACCATGCACTACACCAAGACATCCCAATAGACCGGGTTCGATTCCACCTTCACAATTACTGGACTTTACAAACCTGCCCAGTGAGCTTCGCACAGATGAAATTGACATACTTTATAGGTGTAACTTACCTGTTTTGGCAATGACACACCGACATGTAATGCATATAACACGGCATGAAATTCCATGAAATTCCATTTATCTCTCGACGAACACAATTATTCGACAATACGGCATGCACATCCCTCCAATCAGATCGCCCTGTAAGGTAATTTGGATTACAATTCTCCCAGTCACACTTCTCGAAAGAATACATCATTCCATACCGAACCGGTCGAACGTGGTTAGAACCTAGCTGTATCCGATATTTCTGACATATTTCTGCAAAGGTATAATAAAATGGACACACCTTATCTCACTGTTCATCTATTCAATAGTACAAAATTTTCTTTCTGTAAGCGTCGTGTCAGATTTCTTCAGATTAAACCGTCCAAGTGTCATTTTAATCACACTGAGCTATTGGAGACGATTGAATAAAACAATACGCCTTTAGTTCCTTCTGGAGACATTTTTTGCTTTTCTTTCGAGGCCCAGTATAAATACGCGAAAGAGTTGGGATCGAAAATTGGAGAGTGGGAGTTATTTTGTATTCAAAGTTATTGTTCAATAAAATAATTACTGCTCGAGCAGTGATGAGAAGGGGCTCACCAAGGCGTCCAATCCCCATTCGTTTTAATAATATTTTCTATTTGAGGGTCTGCATGGGTGTCTTGGACGCATATAATTGACATACTTAAATACATATGACATCATGTAATACAAGATTGATCACTCAAGATATAATCAAGAACTCTTCAGAAAAAAAATACAGATCAGTGATAGGGATTTAACGACAGAAACATGACAATGTCTTGTCGGTGTCATTGAAAACTGTTCATCCTTACTCTCTTGCAAGAACCTAAGTTGTTTCACACCGCGGAGGAATACATCCCCAGGGGTCACTTCCGGTCACGTGACGATCACGTAACCTTTCGGCTCAGAAATAGTATCCCGTTAAATTTTACCTGGGGAACAAATAAGTAGGTCAAGTAGCGTGCATATGCTTTTTACATACTACTAATGTCACTCGCGAAATGTTTCTCACGAAACGCAACTAAAGTATCTCCATTCCCTAAGCAACAAAATTGACGTCTATTGTATACAATACCACTACTGCCTCAGTGCAACGATCTACTCGATTTTTTGTACCATCCTACACCAAGCTTATTTCAGTCCTATTTTTCCCAAGACTTGCGGTGTCGCAACCCCATGTAGACACAGTACGTTTTTGTCATTGCTACATACAGTGCGTGCACTTATATATTTTTATTTTTCGACATAACTGATACAGTAAGCATTGCCTCAATGAATTGCAGAGGGCTGGCTGACAAAGTGACCCCTGGGGATGTATTCCTCCGCGGTGATACGGTCGTGTCCGGCGGTGATGCGGTCGCTTCTTGGAAGAAGCCTCCGCGAACAGAAAGTAGTTCCTTGTCAACCAGCACCATGTGTGGACTAAGATAACCTCTATAGTGCAAACCAAATGTGGACTAAGATAACCTCTACAGTACAAACCATGGAAGTATTGGGGGTGGTCATCTTTTTTCTTGCGGATTTTACTATGGGGTGTGGCATATTGTTTTCTTCGTCTCGCGATGTAGAACACGATGAGAGGGGCTTCGAAGCCATGCGGTGATTTTTTTTTGAAAGTTCAGGTAGGTCTGGGGTAGGTCCATAATGGCACAGTGGACAATGTTTGTCCCACTGGGAAACCCACTCATGGACATTTGCGGTATAGGGTGTGGCCCCTTGTTTTCTTCATCTCGAGCTGTAGAACACGACGGTAGGGGTCTCGATGCGATCAAATTTTTTGAAATGTGACTGTGCGCATACGCACTGGGCAAGTAGCGCTGGGGTGGATGTCTTGGGGTCGAGGTGGACCCCAGCGGTCCGATTGGATCGTGTGAGGTATCAGTGCGACGCACTCGTGGGAAGCGTCCAACTGGATGGGTGCGGGGTGGGAATAGCTTCTATCTGCGCATGCGAAGTAGAAATAGGGCGTTTGCTTGGCCGTTTTGAGGTCGAGATGGACCCATAGTGGTCCAATTTGACCGTGTGAGGTCTTATTTTGAAGCTCTCGGGGTAACGTCGTATTGGACTCGTGTCTAGTCCGCTTTCCTCATTCTGCGCATGCGCAGTCTGGTCGTAGTATAGAAAGCAGCAATTTTGGGGATACGTTGGGTATGTTTGAGGGACCATCCGCGGTCCGAATGCGTCGCGTGAGGTATCAAAGTGTAGACCACGATTTGAGGAATGTCCATGTCATCTGTGATGTCATTGGTGACGTCATCAGTAGGAGTAGTAGCCAAAGTGGACATTTTGGGGGTGTGAAGGAAGATGTTTGGGGTAGAGATGGACCATCCGTGGTCCGAATGTTTCGTGTTAGGTGTTATCTTGTAGCAACGCCAGCCAACGCCAAGCTTAACACCTGTGACGTCATTGGTGATGTCATCAGTAGGAGTAGTAGCCAAAGTGGGCATTTGGGGGGGGGTGAAAGAAGTTCTTTGAGGTGGAGATGGGCCATCCGTAGTCCGAATGCGTCGTGTAAGGAGTCATCTTGTAGCAACGCCCGCCAACGCCAAGCTTAATACTTCAACGCACTGGCTCAGAAGATATCTCATACACATTCCATGGAATTGCCACTAATTGATCTGACGTATGATGTAGACAGATGAGAGAACAACACCATCAAAGATGACAGGTGAATTATTTTATTCTCCCCTCCAGTACACCATATCCGCGCTGGGGCAGCCGCGTTGGATATCTTTACCATTCTCGTAGGGTCTTGTCCAATCAGAAGCCGTCGTTTGAGAAAGCTCCATCTTTGTTCGGTGTGACATAAGCATCGTTGGGCAGTCCAGGATATTGTTCAGGCAGCATGTCCTGAAACAGTTGTTTGTGCATTTTGATCGCATTTTCCAGGGCCTCGGTGGGTGGTAGCCCCATATCCTCTTCCAAGTGACGCTTGGTCTTCATGATGGACCTGTATGTCGGGTCGCCTTCCATTTCAAGCTACAGCAGGCTATACCGTTCATAGATCACCATGGCTGTTTTCCTGATGCAGCGGCGCATTTGGATGTACGCCTGTTGTGAGTTATCCTGTCCGGCGTCTTCGATTATCGCAGCATATCTATTAATATCTTCATGCACAATACGATCCCAAAAGGTAGGTTCTTCTTCACTTCCTTGGGATGTAGGCTGACTATCTGAGATCAAGCTCTCCGTATTAGTAAATAGACTCTCAGCAGTCTCTGTTTCGGTATCGTTATCTGTCTCCTCAGTGGATTCCTCGGAGTCTTCAATCCCATGTATATATTCTTCTGGTGTCGCATCATATCGTAATGTCTGGTGAACGTGCGTTCGCACTCAGAGCATGTATAACCCATGTTGACAGTCCACTGTGCGCGTTTTGGGAATACACTTGCTTTTGTAGACAGTAACGCCCGCCAACGCCTTAACGCCCGTCTCAACGCCTTAACACCCTTTCTCAACGCTTTAACGCCCTTTAATGCTTATTTTGAGCTATTGCTCTGACATACGCCGCTTTCCGATTCATGCCCGAGGTTTTCAACATCGACGCTGTTCTTTCTATTTCCATATGGACCGGGTCCTTGTCCAACAATTCCCTATGGATTACGAGGTCGGCATAATGCTGACGGAAAGCCCGTCGTAGTCTGGGTGCCAATGTGTTATGGGCTAAAATTGCGGCTTCCTCTTTCGATTACCCTTTGTGGTAAAACTAGGTTTCTGTGGACCCCAACCTTTCACCCATCTCGGCGTCCATACTTTCTTTGAACACATCCTTCCATAGCCTCGAGTTCACGTTGTGTTCATTCCCTTGTACGGGTTTGGGTTGGTCCTTCACGGTTGGGTGATATTCCGGGACTGATGGTATGAAGGGGACCCGCTGTGTGGGATGGGTTGCTTCTGCTGGACGGGTGCTGCCAGCTGCGGACTGGTGTAGGGGTATATGACGTTGTGGTGGCCCCTCGCCGGGTAACAGGTGGGTCGTCAACCGGCGATCTTCGGGGGTATGAGCTTTTGAGTCTACAAACATGTAGCCGTACGGACGACTTGTTGCCCCTTCAAACGCCTGCATGAAATGGTCGATGTTCTGAGGATAAACTCGACTACCAAACACACGGATTATCGACAGAGCACAAATCCATGTCTTTGGTATTTCATATGTACTATTTATCAATAATACCTATGCGACATTTAATAATAAAAAATGGAAAATACAATCTGGGAAAGAGTTACTTACCCCTGAAATGTACATTATGAAACAGACTGGATCCTCTATTGAGGAGACAGATAATGATAGCGAAACAGAGACTGCTGAGAGTCTATCTACTGATACGGAGAGCTTGATCTCAGATAGTCAGCCTACATCCCAAGGAAGTGAGGAAGAACCCACCTTTTGGGATCGTATTGTGCATGAAGCTATTTATAGCTATGCTGCGATAATCGAAGAGGCCGGACAGGATAACTTACAACAGGCGTACATCCAAATGCGCCCTTGCATCAGGAAAACAGCCATCATGAAGATCAAGCGTAACTTTGAAGAGGATATGGGGCTACCACCCATCGAGGCCCTGGAAAATCCTCCCCCAGCGTGAGTATGATGTACTGGAGAAGATAATAAAATGATTGACCTGTCATCATCGTTGTTGTTGTTGTTCTCTCATATGTCTACCTCGTGGTGTCAGATGAATTAGTGACAATTTCATGGAATGTGTATGAGATATCTTCTGAGCTATTTCACCAGGGCGTTGGAGCTTGGCGTTGGCGGGTGTTGCTATAAGATGACACCTCACACGACGCATACGGACCACGGATGAGCCATCTCTAACCCAAGCACCTTCCTTCACACCCTCAAAATGCCCATTTTGGCTACTACTCCTACTGATGACGTCACCGATGACGTCACAGATGACATGGACATCCCTCAAGTCGTGGTCTACACTTTGACACCTCACACGACGCATTTGAACCACGGATGGTCCCTCAAACACACCCCACGCACCCCCAAAATTGCTGCTTTCTGTACTACGGCCAGACTGCACATGCGCAGAATGATGAAACCATCCAATACGACGCTACCCCAAGAGAACTTCACAATAAGACCTCATACGGTCCAATTGGTCCATTATGGGTCCATCTCGACCTCAAAACTGCCAAACCCACGCGCATGCGCAGATAGACGCCATTCCACCCCACATCCATCCAGTTGGACGCTCCCCCACGATTGCTTCGCACTGATACCTCGCACGACCCAATCGGACCACTAGAGGTCCACCTCGACCCCAAAACGTCCACCCCAGCGCTACTTGCCTAGTGCGCATGCGCACAGTCACTTTTAATAAAACAAGGGGCCACACCCTATCCCGCAAATGTCCATGAGTGGGTTTCCCAGTGGGACAAACAGTCCGCCGTGCCAGTATGGACCTAACCTGTCCACCCCAGACCTACCTGAACTTTTCAAAACATTTCACCGCATGGCTTCGAGATCCCTCCCATCGTGTTCTACAGCTCGAGACGAAGACAACAAAATACCACGCTCCATACCGCAAATGTCTACATTGTCCAGTGCGCCAGTATGGACCTAACAGACCAGACCTACCTGAACTTTTCAAAAACAAAATCACCGCATGGTGTTCACCATCGCAAGGCGAAGAAAACAAGATGCCACACCCCAAAGTAAAATCCACAAGAAAAAATATGGCCACCCCTATACTCCATACAGGCATTCCCCGGTGCGTCCATGACGTCTTTCGCATGATGCCAGCTGGCACGGTGCCAAACATTCCTTCGCGGAGCCCGGTGTTCGGCACGTGACCGGTGGGAAACTGCTTCGCGGAGCCAGAGCCAGGTGTTCACGGTGCTCCGCGGAACCTGGTGTTCGGCACGTGAGCTCACTCACACAGACACGTAGGCGCCAGACAAGGCCAGGTGTTCACGGCTGCTCGCCGTGAACCTGTGACGTCACAGGTTGAGTGAAAGACTTTTCACCGCGGAATAATTCGAGGTCAAAGGTCACATACGGTCGCGTTTCATCGTGGGATAGAGTGCACGCAGAAGTCAAAATTCAAGTTGCGGGTTAATGCTCTTTCCCTACTACTGACATTTGCTTAAATAAACCTTTCAATGGGACCAGGACTGAAGCGAGTGGCGAGAGAAACAGGTGGGTGAAGTTACAATAACCTACATATAATGACATAGTAAAACAATAAAAATAGCACGTAAAAGCATTTTAAAGCAAGAGCGAATATAAACAGCACGGTGTGTACAAGCTTACAGTCTCGGCCACAATGTTTGGTGCATTGGTAAACAATTCGAAACTTTGACAGAACAGTGTGCATGGTTCTTGCAAATCCGATTGATTCTTCAGTATTTCTTTCGATGGCTCGTGAATCTTTGAAGAATTACCTGTTTCCTTCAACTTTGTTCGACAATCTACCTGCATTGGAATTCGAATAGTGTACCATTTCAGATGAAATATCATTAACCTATGCAAATTCCTGGGAACGGCAATGCGAATGAAAAGCATTTTTTTGTGAGAGAGAGTAACACTGCTAACCGTTGGAATTAACACTATCTGGCCTGGAATTTTTGGGACCTGTCCTGGCCTGGAGGGGGAAGGGGCGAAATGCCCCCCCCCCCCCCTCCCCCACTAATTATTTTTCTTATCCCTTGAGCCAGGGGACTGAAACTTACCACACTATACCCTTGGGTCAAGCTCTACCAGAAAATGTAAGAAAATCCAAGATGTCCGCTTTAAACGGCATTTTTTTGTCGATTCTCGGTCAGATTTTCCGAATTTGTTATTTATGCAATTTCTCTGCAAACTGCATGATAAATTAGTAAATATTAATGTGGTGTGAAGTAAAATAGTTTTGCCCACTTTTCATCGCGGGAAAGCAGAAATTTTGAAGAAATATGACAAAAACATCACTTTTCTGTGACCCCACGTGGCCGCCATCTTGAATTTATCCATGATCCTCTGCTCGGGGGGTTATGCAAATAGGCTCAAAGTCACTCCAATATGATAAACTATAAAGTCACGGAGTTTCAGATCTCCATTTTTTGTCGTTCTGGAGATGGCGCAAAAAGTTTGGTAGTCCCCCCAGGCCAGGTAGGGTTAAAAACTGTTTTCGTCCACATCGTGATCATTTAATGCTGCTTGGTATGCTGGCTTTCTGCCTTGGGCGTCACTTGTTGGCGTAAAACGCCAAGGTATGCTTGTCGCTTATCTGGTGTTTGAATCAGGGAATTTAGGAGACTGGAGTCAGACCTCAACACTTGTTTTTTCATAAAATATCTCCCGGACAGGTTACAAGGCCACAGATCCCGCTGAAAAGAGGATGCGATCACAGGCGACTTGTACCTAAGTCTAGTTTGACCCAACATCGTCGTAGCCGACGTCTCGTGCCGGCCCCGTATTGACATTGTCTGGCAGCTGATCGGTGATTTCAACATGTTGTTGTTGTTGTTTTCTTCCCCAAAATGAAATATGACAGGTTAAGCTACAGTTATTCTGATAATCTAATCTTACCTGTCAACAAAATGCCGCCAGGGCTCGTTTCAGGAATGCTTTCAGGAGGAACATGATTGTTGGCGTTAGGACAGCATTTGAGGGCTAGTATGCATGATAGAAAATTAATGCACCTGTACGTCAGAGTGGCATGTTGGGGAATTTCCTTTAATCCACTATGTAAAAAATCATAGTCCATCACTCAAGCTCCTTAAATTTCAAGTTCATCGAAAACTCATCGATGAATCGTGTATTTGCGACAAGGGATGTTCACATGATACTCTCTAAAAAAAACTTGAGTGAACTGTTCCACTCAAGTTTGAATACCTGTTCACTCAAACTTGAGTTACTTTTCACTCAACTTGAGTTACGTTTCACTCAACTTGAGTTAAAAGCACTTAAGTTCACTCAACTTGAGTGGGATGAATTTCCACTCTTATGCTTGAGTGAATGTCACTCAAGTTGAGTGCATTTAACTCAAGTTGAGTGAAAAGTAACTCAAGTTGAGTAAAAATCTCACTCAAGTATTGAGTGGGATGAATTTCCACTCTTACTTGATTGAAATTTCACTCAACTTTTTTAGAGAGTACAATTAAAGCGATTGGAATCTCAATCTCAGTAAATTCAGATATAATATCACGGAATATTATTCCCCTGATTTACCATCTTGGTTTACCTAGATTGTTGGAATCTGTGTTTCTGAAAATAAATTGACAATAGCCCGATTTCTTTGCAACAAAACTTTCTGAGTAGCATACCTTTGACGTTGTACGCCAAGATGTGACTTTCGACGTGGAAATCCAGCATACCAATCAGTATCGACTGGCTACAATGTGCTTGCAAGCATTTTTAAATCGAAAAGATATCCATCGATAGTTTCTTGGAAAAAAAACAATCGCTTTTCATTCGTATTGACGTTTCCAAGAGTTTGCATAGATTAATGATACTTCGTCTTAAATGGTCTATTAGTCAAATTTCAATACAGTCAGACTGTCAACCAAAGCTAACAAAACAGGTAATTCTTCGAAGATTCACGAACCGTTGAAAGAAATACTCAAGAATTAATCTGATTTGCAAGAACCACGCTGTTCTGTCAAAGTTTCGCATTTTTACTAATGCAACAACCATTGTGTCCGAGACTGTAATTGCATTAAAGGTGTTTTGATCAATCAGGCTTCGTGTAGTAGTTTTCTCATTAACAAAAGAAGCGAAATACATCAAGTCTAAGGTGAGAGTATGTGTTTTACTTTCGATCTGTAGATTCTTATTGCATGCTAATTTATCGTAGGCTGAGTATGAGAAAGTAAGTTTAAAGTGAATGAAAATAAAATAACCCTGGACAACATATATCTAAATACTACAAAACGTCTGGTCCCACGGCTGTGCATACTAATTAGGTAAAAATTTGCAGATCAGTACAGTATCCGGACATCAATGAGTTTTTTCATAGTGTCCGATCAGTACAGTATCCGGGAATAAGAGAGATATTTTTCTCAGTGTTCGGGCTTCGATAGTAAACCGTAGGCCCTACTAAGACTTGTGGATTCGCAATTCAGTTCGTCAGCAGGTCGATCTCGTTAATCTGAGTTCAGTTCATGTAGTGAACATCGTACCATTATTTCTTAAAATACTCACGAGTCTTTGATTTCTACACCGTCAATAAACAGTTCCTCCGGACGAATCCTATCCGCTTTCCCGGATAGGATTTGGACATGCATCAAGATGTTGTTCGCGATTTTGTTTCCAGACAATAAAATAAGAACGACTAAATGGATTCTTTCCAAATTTGCTATGTGAATATGATGTCACAAGATGACGCTTGGGATTGCTTCCCGTCAACATCTGCATGCGCAAAGGCGGCGCCACCTGGGTTCAACTGTAAATTTTGTTTCTATACATTAAAATTAGAACGACATAACGGATTCTTTCCAAATGATTCTACAAGTTGTCGGTTGGGAATGCTTTTCAAAAATGGAGAGAAATTGAATGATTTTTAGGCCAACTAAAAAGTTTGTTTCCACAACAAAAACAATACGATTTTTTTATGGCTTCTTTCCAAATTTATTATATCGATATCTTGCCACGAGATGTAGCTTGGTATACCGTTCCGTCCACACACACCCATTTCTGGTACCATCTGGAAGACAATAGTTAAAATTTTGTGTTGGGACAGTAAAATTGGAAAGACATAACATATTATTTCCAAATTTGGTGTGTGCGGATATCATGCCACATGATGTCATTTGTAATTGCATTCCGTCCACACATACCCATAGGTGGTACCAACAGTAGATCAATTTGAAATTTTGTTTTCACAAAATTGATTGAGCGCCACAATATCTCACTTGTTATTTCATCTAACAAGATGTTACGTGGAATATCATGCCACATGATGTCATTTGTAATTGCATTCCGTCCACACATACCCATAGGTGGTACCAACAGTAGATCAATTTGAAATTTTGTTTTCACAAAATTGATTGAGCGCCACAATATCTCACTTGTTATTTCATCTAACAAGGCGTTACGTGGAATTTTGTTTTTGGACAATAAAATTAGAAAATCTTCACAGATTTTGTTCCATATTTGATGTGTAAATATCATGCCACAATATGTCGCTTGGAGTCGCAGTCCATTCACATATTTCCAAATTTCCAATTTCCAGCCTAACATTTCGTTTCCACAGCAAAAAATAAATAAATAAATAAATAAAATAAAATAGATTGCTTCATGGATTCTTTCCAAATTTGGTACATGTATATCGATATCTTGCGACAATATGTTGCTTGGTACTCCGTTCCGTCCATATACACCTATGGGTGGGGCCACCTGGCTGCCAAACTTGAAATTCTTTTCCGGGCAATAAATTAGAATGGCATAGCGCATTCTTTTCAAATTTGGAATGCGGATAGTATGTCACAAGATGTTACTGGGTCGCTTTTCGTCCACATAGGCTGAAGGTGGAACCACTTTGGGGCCAACTTTAAATTGTGCTTCATGACCAGCAATTGGAAGGACGGAACGGATTCATTCAAATTTGGTATGTACAGATCATGACTAACCTTTCATGGCGTAAATTGTCTACACGATCAAAAGTCGCACTGCAGACCGTATATGTAAACTGGATGGAAGGTAGTCGGACTGGCTCCTCGGGATGGATTGCACAGGGATGGCGCTGCAACTGACTGACCCGTTTGAATATGTGTCCACATTCCTCGCATTCGTCCATTGCCTCTGACCCATGGTGTGACCGTTTATGACGCCGAAAAGATCCATTCGCTGATACGAATCGAAGAAACGACTAAAACGGGGAAATATTAGTAGAATGCAAGTATTTAGAAGTCTGTGACGCCCGACACTCACAAAGCGCTTTATTCACCACCATATTAAGCTTAGTCACAAACTGCAATCACAATGATTTATAGAGAGGGTAAGCCTCGGGGACGAAACGTCCATCAGCAGAATCTCGCCATATACAGAACAAATAAACTCAACATATGAGAGGACCAGATGACTATGATCCATACACAATTGTACTAATATGTGTTCGATAGGATCATCTGGGTCCAGTAGCCTGCCAGGCGCAGATCTGCGCATGCGGGCGTGTTTTCGAATCCCACCCATGTTATACCATCACATAGTATACATACTACCAGTAAAACACACAATCCAGGGTGTTGGATGAGATTGTTTCAACAACGTGAGAACAACCACTTGAAAATCAGAATGGGGCTTGTACATTTTTACGGTCTTTAATAAAGTCATACACCAGCACCTCCCGGCCTTCCGGTCTTCGGCCTCCAGTGTGCCCAGGGTACGCGTTAACGGTATTCACGGCCACGAATTAGTATACAAACAGGCAGTAACTTCGCCACGTGTACCCGTCACAATAGGTCTATCGATCTATGTGGAATCCTTCGTCCTGGTCGATTTGACCCTTTGCCGCAAAGTGATTCTAGTGACTTCTGATGGGTTGTGCTGGAAACTGTTGTCCATCCACATGCAGGGCTACAACGTGTATGTTGAAATGCTTGAAGTAGAATGGGTGTCCCCATACCACCGTTGAAATTGTAGTTCCCAACGCAGGCTGTGGTCAGTCGCTTGAGCGAATACCCCAAGGACCAGTTTCTGATCTGTAATGGTAAACAGTTTGGTTTGCATACGTCGGATGGGGTGTTGGGCTGGTTTTTGTTCCAAGGCAGTGACCCAACTGCACGGCCGGAAATGGTTTCACTTTTGGAAAGTCGGGCGCTGACTCGGTGACCAGTAAAGCAAAGGTCGGTATCGTACGCGTCAGTCGGAGTTTGATGCATCAGTACTCAACAGCTCCCCATCCACCAGTAGAACATCCACCAGCAGGACACATCCATCACCAGGGCGGTTTCGCCGTTTGATGTTATATACCGTTTCTTCTTTTGTATTTTAACATAAAATCTTCAGGATTAGATATTAAATAAATATTTCAACACTGAAAATGTTTGTATTTGCTTTAAAATGCCCATTTGAGCCGAATTTTCAACATGTAAATGTAGGTCACCCAAACACCCAAATACAACAAGGGCTATAACTCTCTCGTTTGGGATCTTAAAAATACTGCACTATGTATGGAACCGGAAAATGCAACCCATGCATCTTTAACGCCGTCTTTCTATTTTCTTTCCCGGCGCCGTGGCCTATTTAGTTCAAGCGAGCACAACAAACGGCTTTAGTTGAGTACAAACAGCGAGCTGGTTAAATCTGGCATTTCTAACAGCGCTATTGTGCCTAAACTTTCAGTAAACGAAACCAGATACCGTATGATTTTGACGGTATAATAAAAACGGGGTCAGCATTACATGTATAAATCATGTATAGTACATAATTTTGCATGTATCCTTTGGTATCAATTCGTTAGTGAATTGGTAGGGATATGGGCCTGTTTTCAGGTTTAAGGCCAGTTATCACCCGCCTACATCCACCGTAGCCAGTCGGTGAAATAATCTATAATATCTTCATAGAATATACGTCCACAGTACACATATGTATCCAGACATGTCATCAGACATGACTTCACCCTTGTGGCTTTTAAAACCCATATTTTCATTCACCAGCTTCAAGAAATTTATTTTTCTCCCCCCCCCCTCCAAAAAACACATTAAAACGTCAGATGTTAATATTCCAGTTATCTAGACCACCAAATGAACCATAATATGGAATGATTCGCCAATTCATGAAAGCTAATTTCATGACTAAAATTGTCCGAATTTCGTTAAATTTAAAAAGAAAGATTTCGACGGAATAAGTTTTCATTACGAATTTTTGGGAACATGAATCTCTCTTTTTTTCTTTTTTTTTTTTCTTTTTTTTTGAAATAGTGGCTGTATATTTTCATCAGTTGACATAATATGCTTACAGATACAATTTGTAGCATCATAGTCATAGGCGAACATTTCCCATTGTCATCTCTCTTGTTAGCCTTTATAGGTATCATATAAAAGTGGTGGCTAGTAGTAGAATAAATGCCCAAACCGGTTAACTCCAGGGTTTACCGAACAGGGCTCTCTTACATTCTTGATTTCCTCATTTGGATATCAGCTCTCCCCACAACAACAAATGTTAATATTTCAGGTAATGAAGCACATATTGTCAGGATGATAATGACAATTACAGAGATCTAGAGGTATTTCCGGAATGCCCTTGAGAGAAATTCATCGAATTACGTTATCTGCATTTCGTGAAAATCTCATTATGTGATAAAATAATCCCATCTCCGGTGTGTTTTTTTTTGGGTTTTTTTTTTTTATTTTCCTGTAAGCCCTGGATTTTCCACTGGGCATTTATTGCGTTATTAAGCCATGATTTACATAAACCCTTACATTACCCACATGGCCAAGGGCTTACAGGGTTTTATCCAATAATCCCGAATAAGCAATACTTGCATATACAAAAATATATACACATATATATATATATATATACACATACACATACATATATACACTCACGCACATATATACACACCCATTTATTTGATCGAATAAAGCTTTGATAAACCGTCGATTTTCATGAAACTGGGGACTGTACCTCTACTTCTGGAACCGTACAGGCATGATTTTACAATTAAAAGTAAGTGGTTAACCAGAGCCGTTGTACCTGCTTTCCCCAGCAACACGTCTCTGTGAGAGAGGTCCATTTCAGATGCAATATTTATCTCTACAGCCCAGGCCTGGAATTGAGCCCATATATGTCTGACACGGATACATGACCAAAATAAATGTAAGATCGTTTCCCTATCATTATTGCAAAAACTGCATCTGTCCGACTCTGCCTTTCCCCATTTACTCAAAAGTGTGTTAGTAACCAGGTAGTTATGCGTTATCTGGAATTGAAAATATTGGAGTTTGGTTTCAGTAGTCACAGAGAAGGGATTTTGGTAAATGAGTTTTCATTCAGCTTCACTAATATTCGTAGGATTCAGGAAATCATTCCATTTAATTTGGCTATTGCGAGGGATTTCCTGAACCGGTTGTAGGAGAGATCGGTATATAAATTTGGAGCATTCTTGGGTTTTGAGCTTAAATAGTATCTTTTTCTCCTTTGAATCCTGATTTTGGGGTTTTCTCATAATATCCTTTGGTATGCTATGAATAACCGCGTAATAAGTTAAACAGTTTTTCGGCTTGGTTTGAAATTTACCCTGAAAAATCTGGAAAGATAAGAATTCAGAGTTATGATTGACTAGATCTCTCAGAACTCTGACCCCACCTGAATGCCAATTCTTAATTTCTCTCCAATTGCAGATTGGGGCATAGTTATATATCAAATCATCCATGGTACCTGAGTCAGCCAATTCTCCATGCATATTCTTGATCCAGGCCAAGAGAACATCCTTCCAAAACTTATTTTTAACATTTTTAATGATTTTCTGCAACCCAACCATATTCAGCTCCCAGACCGTTGAACCTATATTCGGAAAGATTTTGAACATCATATCAGATTGAAAATCTGTGAGAGCTGCACTACGTTTAACCCATTTAATTTTCATATAATCAATAAAGGACGGAATGTGTCTCATATTCAGCCCTCCATCTTGTTTACTGCAAATAATTGTTTTTCTTTTAATCTTGTCAGATAAAAGCGTACAACATTTTCTGTAATTCGGTCAAAAAATTGTCGGGAGGGTTAGGCAGAGCAGAGAAAAGATGAGTAAGAAGTGGTAAAGCGAAAGTTTTAATAACTGTTATTTTTCCAATTGGACTCAAATTTCTCTTATACCACGATCCTAACAAGCGTCTAATAGCCCCAAGTTTTGGCATATAATTTAGAGCCGGCATCTCTTCCAGGTCTGGGCTGAAAGATATCCCCAGTAGTTTAAACCCTCCAGGATCCCAGTTGATTCTGTAGTGTTCACACAATTTAGTTGGGTTACCCTTTTTACTTCCAATCCACTGGATAATAGATTTTTCAATATTCATTTTAAGACCGGAGCAACTCGAAAAATCCTGCAGGATACCCATGGCTCGCCTCAATGATTCTTTTGATCCATCTAGAAACAAAGTCGTATCATCTGCATACTGCATGATTTTGATTTCGGAATTGGCAAGTTTTATACCGTTGATACCCGGGTCTTTTTATAGCTATAGCTAGTAATTCTGCGACAATGATGAACAGATAAGGGGATACAGGATCACCCTGCCGGCACCCTCGTTCCAGTTCAAAAAAAGAAGACAGAAAATTGTTGATTTGCACACAGCTTTTTGAATTTCTTTGAAACAGTCCTATCCATCCACAGAGCGATTCACCGAATCCAAATGACCGCAATGCTCTTTGTATGAACTCCCAGTCGACGCTGTCAAAAGCTTTTTCAAAGTCCACCAGGAAGAGAAGTCAAGGTATGTTATTCTCTTCAGTGCACATCATAACATCATAAACCATTCTCGTAATTTCCCCAATAAACCTACCCTTTATAAAACCTTTTTGGGACTCACTAATTATTGATGGAAGAATTTTTCTTATTCTGTTAGCAATACAAGATGATGCTATTTTGTAGTCCACATTTAGCAACGATATTGGTCTCCAATTTTTAATGTATTTACGGTCCTTTCCATCCTTTGGCAAACATGTTATTACGCCTTGTTTCTGAAATTCTGATAAATGTCCATTTGCGTACGCATAATTAATTGATCTGAGAAGGAAGACTCCAAGACTTTTCCAAAAGAATTTATAAAATTCACATGGAAATCCATCTGATCCAGGTGATTTACCGTTCTTCATATTTTTCAAGGCATTCGAACATTCTGAAAGTGTTAACTGTCCTTCGCATAACTGTTGCTGGTCATAATCTAGTTTAGTTTCATGATCCAGAAAGCTATTGTCATTGTCACTATTTACGTTTGGCGGTTTTGAGTACAAGGTTGAATAGAATGACATACCTTCATCTAAAATTCCCCTGGGGAGTATAACTCGATCACCACGGTTGTTAATTATTTCTGACATGCTTTTATTAATAAAGTTTCGTTTTTCTAGGTTACAAAAATAGTCTGAATTTCTTTCCCCTTTCTCATACCATTTGGCTTTCGAACGTATAATTGATCCTTCTATTTCGTGATTTCTAATAACTTCCAGGTCCGCTCTTTTACTTTCAAGCCTTTCCATAATCCTGTTTTGTTCCTTTATGGATGTAACTGAAGCCATATTTTTTTCTAGACTCAAGATTTCTGATTCTATTTCCTTTTCATGCTTTTTAGTGGCTTTTTTCTTAGCTACTGCGAAAGGTATTGTGGCACTTCGTATTTGAATTTTCAATAGTTCAAAGAAGACTTGGTCATTAATATTTAATTTGAGAGAACTAGGTTCGTCGATATCTCCGGATACATAACATTCCTGGATAGTTTTTTTAACAACATTGTTGATCAGTGTGACATAATCCGGATCTTGTAGCAGACATGTGTTAAATTTCCAGAAACCTGGACCTTTCTCTATTTGTCTAAAGCAACATTTCAAAGAAATTAGTGAATGATCAGATTTGTAGGATATCCCAATGTCCGGACGGTTACGTGATATCGCTATATCATCAGAAACAAGAAAATAATCAAGCCTACTCTATTTAATGCAAGTGGCTGTCTTTCTTCGCCAGGTGAATCGCCTTGTGGATGGATTACACTGACGCCAAATGTCATTAATATTTAATTCGTCCTTTATTTCTAAGACTGCCAGCCTGGCATTTTGATTATTTCTTGAAGTATAGTTTTGCGTATCTGTCGTGTAGTCTAGTACAAGGTTCCAATCGCCGCAGGCAATGATTGAACTGTTGTTAAAAGTGCTCACTTGCCTAAATAATCCTTTAAAAAAATCCGGTTCGTCATTATTAGGCCCATATAGGTTCACCAACGTAATCCTTTTATTTGATATTGAAATGTCGAGAATGATATACCTTCCTTCCTTATCAGTCTTGGTGTTGTGCACCGTGTATTCAAAGTTGTCTTTAAATAAAATTGCGACGCCGGTACTATTAGATTTACCGTGACTGAATTCACATCTATGCCCCCATTCATTTTTCCATTGATTTTCCGTTTGTCGCGAGCCATGCGTCTCCTGCATGCATATTATCGAGCTGCTCGTTTGTTTCAATCGTTTAAATACATCAAGTCGTTTTTTAGTGTCCGAGTGAAGTCCCCTAACATTTACTGAGAGAATAGTTATATCATCCGCCATGAGGTTTCCAGTTATCGTGCGAGTCAATTGTTCGTGGTTCGAAAGTATAATGGTGTTTACTAGTACTTGTGGTAAATGTTTGGCATGACAGCTGATAGATTTCAGGTGGAGAGAAGATAGACAAATAATGTAGTAACAGTTTTGAAAAAAAGTTATCGGGACAATGGGTAAATGCTAAAGTGAATATCATTAGCAATGGGTCGCAGGCCCCCCGTCCTCCATGAATCTTAAAACATTTAATAAAAAGTAAATACATTAAGTTGAATACCAGTACGAAACTATATCAATAGATTCGTGACGATACTACATCTAATCCGTCTAATCCCTACACACATAAATACAAATACGTAATTCATAGTGCAATACATAACTTTTGTGCAGGGTGATTTCATTTATATATGTTTAGTGTGCAATCGCAAAAGACAGGTCAGGAAACGTAACGCATGTTGAAAAGTAAAATAGAAAAAAAAGAGAAAAGAAGAAAACTAATCAAAATCTCATGTGTATGAATATGTCAATGCGTAAAATCTAATTAGACGAATCATGCAATAGGTTAACTATGTTACTGATGCGTGCATATACATATATACACAATGGCCATACACAATTTATATCGCGATATGCGACTGATCAGTAGCAAAGTTAATAGTAGAAATGAATGAATGTTTTAGTAGCGGGCATGCGCATTACATTCTAACTCAAGCGTGAAACAGACATATCCAATGAACATGAACATCGCGCTGTTGGCAAAACATATATTGCATGAACACAGGCGAGAAATGAATACCTTTAAATAACACAAGCATGCAATGGACCCGGTACTTTAACTCGTACGGAAGTTTCTTTTCCAAAGAACGAATTAGGGTATATACAATTGAACATTTAGGTTAACACATGCAAATTATCAGGCAAATTAACACAGGAGTTTGGCAGCTTGTTACATGCATTCCCTTTATATCCTGCCAAATGACAAGGCGATACGTCTGTAATTATACATGCTGGACAGATCAGACATGCATTTTGTGTAACACGACGTTAAGTTAGCTATCGGTCCTTGAGAGAAGTACATATAGACACGAGCTTGAAATGAACATATCGTGGCGGTCACGTTTCGACACATAAACATGTAACAAACAGCTCATAGTCATTATTTGTCACAAGGAGTGAGTACCTAGCATATATATCACCAGGTACCTTGTATTAGGTACATATACCAGGTACATTGATTTTTGGTATATAACCTGCAGTTTATATATGAATTTACTTCGGCATGTTTTAGATAAAAGAAAGTGGTTTTCTAGCTAGATACGCTGAACATCAGTCTTGTAAGGAATACCAATACCATATGATCATATTAATGCGAAAACTTAAATAGCATGCAATCTTATTAGTGCGGAAACCTAACTGGCATGCATATCAAATTTATATGACAGAGCTTACCATTACTCGCACGAGGTAAAGAGTTCTGGCAGGGAAATCGACACCGGCCTGAAATGAACGAAGTTCTACCAGGTCAGAGGAAAGGACTAACTGGGACACAAATACCATTTAGGACATTAAATCCAGAATATGACATTGAAATACATGTACCGGTATATCCCAATTGTGATATTTTGACCGATTTTCTTACTACACGGCAATGGCATATTTTGGCATCTAAGCTACAAAAGCAATTTAGATTGTATTTCACAAAACTGCCAATGCGATTGTGTAATTTTGCTGACATTCTCTCTCAGAAATTATTGCAGTTACGTGCTTTATTTTCACGTGTTGTGTTGTTGCAGAATACAACCCATCACCCCCTTATCTTGTATGTCTTTTACGAGCAGAATAACTGGCAAAATATACCAGTTTGTAAACAGGGAAGTATGAAAACAATATCCAAAGTGGGATATTTTATCCCAATTAGGAAATATATCCCAGTCAGTCCTTCCCTCCGACCTGGCTACTGACTGGTATATGGAGAAATACTGAAATAGCAGCTAAGGCGTATTAACTTGTACCCGGCATGGAATTGAAACATACGGTACGCCATTACAACATTACGCGGACATGAAACGAACAACCAAGAGAAAAACCTATTACATGGTATGAAACTGACACCGACCTGAAATCAAGAAATACGGTGAGTCGTCGAAACAATGCATATAGTAATGTTGTATAATGTTCGATTTTATGTTATATAATTTGTTCTGGGATATCAGGGTCAGTATTTCACCATGTAACCAGTTATTCTCGAATAAATGTATTTATTTTGAACTGATTTTCATTCACTGTCCGTCAGTACTCATTGAGATAGTCAATGCCTCTAGGACTACTCTGGGAGAGCCGGAGCCCCCCTCTATGAACATGAATCTCCAAGGCGACTAACTGGACAACAACTTGCTCTATATTATATAGAAGCGTCAGCATACAAATTATTTTTTCGCCAAAAATAAACGATATTGAAGTTTTTCATTGTTCTCAGATTTTGACGAAGAGTTTGATCAAAACCGTACGAGAAGTGATTGTGTGTGTGTGTGTGTGGAAGCCTCAAACAGAAATTCTTAGTACAAAAATTCACAGTTCATAGCTTGAATTGCAAAATATTCTTTAAAAACGTTAACATGGAGGAGTATACCTTTTACTCTACCTGTTAAATGGGCAATATTGGCGAATTTTCATTCGGAAGTCGTCATTTCGATAGGTCTGTTCTGTTCTGTTCTGTCTGTGTCAGCGCTTTGTGCTTCAAGATATATGAACATGCAGGCACGACGGAAGCAATTGGTGATGGGGGGGGGCACTATCACAGCAGAAATAGGCGAGGGTCCAGGGGCCGCCTGCCCCGGAAGCTCCCGGCTTAGATGGCCGGAGACGCGTTCTAGCGTATTTCCGAGTAATAAAACAGGAAAGCTTCACATGTATAATCTCTGTATATTTTGTCTGTTTTGTTTTAATATTTTTTTTAATATTCCCCGTCAAGAAAATGAGAATGTTCGGAAGTAGAAATAAATTAAATGTTAAATATATATCATTTCAATCAAAAGATTCATCAAGCTTTAATCATGTCAACAACACAGATGTTTTCTACTTGTCGTGCTTGTTATGGAGCCGAACACAGGCCAAATTATGAATGTGAATGAGCCATCCTCCATGATACAGTTCTATATACCGGTACTCCTATCTCCATACCAGGCCTTGTAGGCAGATTAAGGCTGTAGAGTTATTGCTAGAACTGTCCGTTGAAAGTATCAACCAATGAACGGAGGGTGTTTTAGGGGCAACACGCTACCTTCGTGGAATCTCAGTTTAATTAGATTAAAGCTGAGTTTAAGGAAGCTTCTTGAAATTGGGGCATGCTAGGAACTGACATAAGTCATTCCAAACAGAGAGGCATGCTGCGTCGAGTTGGAAATCTTAGAAACCCCATGGAATACTTTTTGGAACTGGGCAGACAAAGGATGGCTATGCCATAACAAGAGGGCCATTCCAATTGAAACTCTAATCCATCCAGATCAGAACACCACACTGGACATGTTGTATCCGATTTGCTTAACCAGCATATGTCATTCCTATTAAGGAAGTCATGTTCTTATTTCAAGAAGCTCCCCAAGTAGAGAAGAAGCTGAAGGACAAACACTTTGAAGTACGAGAGGAAACAACATGAGGGCGTATCTTAAATAAAAAAAAATCTCGGACAGCCTGTAAACACCAGACTTCAAAGCAACAAGATGGAGACATTGACTGGCACTTAATTCGTTCAATATGCATGTTCGGTGGGGTCATAAGCTCACAGATATTTCATGTTGAAGTGGCTGATATTCGTTGTAGTGTACAAGCTATCTGGCATGGCTTGGATTTGACAGATGCACCACCACTTAATTGGGATTATGGAATGAGCAAGAGTGCCTCTCATGCTTATTGGAAGTAAAATCTGCATCCAATACAGATACAGGTTTTTCGCTTTATTGTTGTCTTATACAACTGGTGTTTGCTGCCTGTTATAATCGAATACCCGACCGTTCTACTGGTGGATGTTGTATGATATAACTGATAGAACAGAAATTGTTACTGTTTTCCCGGATGATGTTGCCATATTTTTCTGTCTTGGCTAAATCATTACAGACAATGTACCGTGCCGGTGATGGTTAAAACGTTATGTATATATCATTTGGACAGGGCCCATCTTCATGCACAAGCCAGTCGATTTCACTGATCAGTAATTCGGCTTGTGTATGAAGATGGACAGGGCAAGGTCCCAGACAAAATTTGCAGAACTATGCTGCTATGTATGCATGTATGTATGTGTTCTAGACAATTGTGCAGCACTATGCTATGTAACAGGATTACCGTCGCGTGCTACAGTTTTTACACTTGCCTATTGTACTACTCATGGACCATTGTTTTAATATATGGTAAGACAAGAAAACATATATGATTATAACTGCAGATAAGGAAAGGATCATTCAAGAAAAAAGGCATTGCAATGCTTACAAAGTAAACATTGACTGAATGAGACAAAATGATACAATGATTTATACAATCGGAAATCGAAAGACGTTATTCGTATGACAGTCATCATCAATTCCAAGAGAAATATGACTGAGACGACGCAATTTTATCGGATATAAATGAACATGTTACCGTTTTGCTGGTCGATGTTGTATAATAGCAGATATATGACCGTTTTCCTGGTGGATGCTGTACATTATGAGTGATAAGATGGACCATTGACAGTTGTTGTGGGAATGATTCACAATATGATTGAAAGGACGGAATTATATGACCGTTCTTCTGTTCAATGCTGTAAAATATCACTTATAAGGTGGACATGTGACCGTTCCGCGAGGAAGAAAAAGGACGAAAAATACCTTGACAATACCGGAACTAATAGTTTTATCATATTTATAGTTTTTCTTCATTTTTGAATTGACAATTTAAAAAAAGTATTTACTAGTAAGTATCGCATTTTCTGTATTCACATTACCTGGTATTATCGGATAATGTCGAAGTTTATTTTTCTCTTCTGTTTCTTCGCCAATTTTTCGAAATTTATATATCCAAATTTAATTTCTTTCTCTCCGAACGCTGGACTAGGTGATAAATATTTAAAGAAACAAACAGCCATTTAACTAGAAGAGAATAGTTCTGTTCATATCTTGTATCTTCCTATTTTAAAAAATCAGGCTATTCCAACATTGAACTCAACAGAGATATAACCAACTATTAAGATCATTTATTCACTTCTAAGTATCGGTACATGAAACTTTTAAACAATTCTACATGAAGCATTTTAAACGATACGCTTCAAACAAGAGTGGTTAAAAATATGTATTTGAATTTGGGGCTTTTGTCAGCTGGGGCTCATTGATGAGTATTAAAAAAATATAGTCATTTAACTAGAACAGAATTGTGATGTTGATATTTTTGAGCCAAATGAGCTCTATACGGATTAGGTTCTGAAACAACTATGTTATTCCAATTCGGTACTCGATGAATATTGATTCTATGGTACATAAACATCATATACATTGGAAACACATATATACCGCGAGAAAAGATGGTATAAATGTGACGTTATTGTTGGAGCTATAAAAACAGGTTTTTACCTGTGACCGTCCACCCCATATTATTAGAGTATTGCCATAATTGTCTATCTCAAAATTGTCATAACTTTTTGACTGCTGCAATGCACACATGTGCGTAGGGTCCATTGAGCGGGCTGTCGTCAGTTCTGCAAAATGGCGAATAGCTCAATCGCTCTATTCAACCGGTTTTTTTTTTACTGATTAATAACCATTTCGTTTTTTTATCGAAGTGATACTTAATAAACGATAAAAATAATAGGCAGTGGATACCGTAAGGGTCGAAAAGCGTGATCGGGTGTATTTGGATAATTGAATGGTACATGTATCAAAATTTTCTTGTAATGGCTATCTTTATAACGAACTGATAGTTACTAAACGATAAAAAAATAAGAGGAGGTGGATGCCGTAAGTGTAGAATAGCGCGATCGGGTCTATTTGGATAATTAAATGGTAAATGTATCTAAATTTTCTTGTAGTGCCTATCTAAATAGCCCGGTATTTATGGTACACTGCCAAAAATACCCTACTTATTTAAGATAATGCACTAAAATTTTCTTGAAATAAGATAAATTTAAAAAAAAAAAATTCTTGTTGAAGTAAAAGTTGGAGTGGGTTAAGTATATTTTACTTAAACAAGAAAAATTTAAGATTTTTTCTTAAAAAAATCTTGTCTTAAGAAAAATTTAAGATTTTTTCTTGTTTAAGTAAAATATACTTGCCCCACTCCAACTTTTACTTCAACAAGAAAAAAAAATCTAAAAATTTTCTTAAAATTTAACTTATTTTGAGTAAAAATTATCTTATTTCAAGAAAATTTTATGGCATTATCTTAAATAAGTAGGGTATTTTTGGCAGTGTACAATAGCCCGATGAAGCTATTCGATTTATTGTTTTTGAATTAATTGGTTTGAGGCTTTTGTTCGCTAGGGCTTTTGCCTCTGTGGCTTTGTACGCGGCTCTTTTGTCTCTGGGGCTTTTGCCCACTGCGGCTTTTGTCCTAGATTCAGATATCATGAACGTGGATCGATTTCTATTAAAATCTGTGACAGTTAGAAATAAAGGTCCGCAATCCATGCCCGGTATGGCCATTGGAATCCGCATTTTTATACAGCCCCAAACCGTCCTGGTGATGGACGTTCTGTTCGTGGACGTTCTACTGGTGGATGGGGAGCTGTTGAACCTCACTCGTTTGATGGGCACTCCGTTTAAGAGTTAGCTGCCTTGCATGAACAGGTCCGCATGCAAACGTCAGTAGTATAGAAAGAGGATATACTAGCCCCTTTTCCAGGGAGGTAACTCTTGGTTCCCCTTTTTCTGCCAGGGGGCGCTCTTGTAGGTATGACGTCACTTCCGGTCTGGGTGAATGGAGCGTGACCTGTGAACATGATAGGATATGTACTGACCTGTCTGTGGGTTTTTTCCAGAATGTCGTTCACCTCCGTGTGTCTTCGGGCACCTCCGTGTATCTTCGGTCACCTCCGTGACATCTTCGGTGATCTCCGTCACATCTTCGGATTTATACAATATACAGGCCTGCATGGGGTATGGGGATGGTCATTTTTGAACATGATAGGACATGTACTGACCTGTCTGTGGGTTTTTTCCCGCCAGAATTTCGCTGTCGTCTGCTTGAGGTTGTCACGTGCCGCACACCTGGCTCCCCGAATTGCAACAATGTTGCACGTTCGCTAAAATGTTGCGGTGAACACCTCGTCTGGTGTCTGCGTGAGTGAGTTCACGTGCCGAACACCTGGCTCCCCGAATTGCAACAATGTTGCACGTTCGCTACAATGTTGCGGCGACCGTGAAGACCTGGTCTGGCGTCTGCGTGAGTGAGCTCACGTGCCGAACACCTGGCTCCCCGAGATCAAGGCATGTCCAGACTTGTTCTGGGTTGTACAGTTATGCCATGCAGAGAACGGGTACTAGGAATGCATATTAAATCTATAGACAAAGTGTATGGAAATACACGTTTTGGGGTCTAGGTGGGCCCCTAGTGGGTCGATGGAGTCGTATGAGGTATCATTGTGAAGCATTCGTGAAGGCGCATCCGACGGGCTGGGTGTGGAGTTGAAATATCGTCATTCTGCGCATGCGCGGTAGACAAAGGGTATGGAAATAGCCGATTTGGGGTCTAGGTGGGCCACTAATGGACCCATGGGGTCGAGTGAGATATCAATATGAAGCCTATGTGAGGGGGCATTCCACTGGGTGGAAGTGGGGTCGCAATATCGTCATTCTGCGCATGCCCAATAGACAAAGGGTATGAAAATAGACGTTTTGGGATCTAGGTGAGCCACTAATGAGCCGATGGAGTTGAGTGAGGTATCCATGTGAAGTCTATGTGAGGGGGCATCCGATTGTACTAGTGTCTCGGCCGTTGTCAACATTCTGCGCATGCGCAGACAGGGAATTCTGGGAAAAGGGTGTGGAAATAGACGTTTTAGGGTTTAGGTGAGCCCCTAATGGTCATATGGTGTCGTATGAGGTCTTATTTTGAAGCTGACGTGAGGGAGCATCCACCTGGGCTAGTGTGTCGTTCGTTGTCAATAGTCTGCGCATGCGCAGTCTGGCCGTAGTATAGAAATAGACGTGTTGGGGTTTAGGTGGGCCACTATTGGGTCGATTGGATCGAGTGAGGTATCAATGTAAAGCATACGTGAGGGAGTATCCAACGGGCTGGGTGTGAGGTTGAACTGACGTCATTCTGCGCATGCGCAGTAGAGAAAGTGTATGGAAATAGACGTTCTGGGGCCTAGGCGAGCCACTAGTGGGCCGATGGAGTCGAGTGAGGTATCCATGTGAAGCCTATGTGAGGGAGCAACCGTCTGGAGTAGTGTCTCTGCCGTTGTCCACATTCTGCACATGCGCAGACAGGGAATTGTGGGAAACGGGTGTGGAAATAGACGTTTTTGCGGTCTAGGTGGGCCACTAATGGTCCGATGGAGTCGAGTGAGGTATCAAAGTGAAGCATTCGCGAAGGGGCATCCAGCCATTGGTGGGTGCATGTAAAATTAGGGATATGACGTCACTTCCGGTTTGGGTGAATGGGGTGTGACCTGGGAACATGATAGGAATGCATGTACTGACCTGTCTGTGGGGTTTATTCCCGGCCCGGCCCGTCGCGGCCGCAGCGCGCGGGTTACTCCGGCCGCAGCGCGCGCGCGCGCTTGTTCTCTGGCCGCACGCGTGCGCGCGCGTCATCACCGGCAGTGCGCGGATGAATGTCGGGTCAAAAGGTCAAAGGTCACATCCAGGTCAAAAGGTCCAAGGTCTCCCTTTCGGCAAGGTTCGGCAACAATGTTGCGGCATCGATATACAGAGCTTGAACCCAAAAAGGGGATCGTAAATTAACCTGGGAAGGATGGGCAGTTCCATTTGGACCAATCAGCGGTTGAGAAAAAGAGCCAATGAGCGATCGATAAAAGAACCAATGGACGCGTACTAGAATTTCGCTCACGTCTGCGCCTACATCCGGGTACTGGGATGCTTTCGTAATGTTTTCTGGACATGGATGGGTTACCGTTGGCTCCATTCTAGGCCACTGATTGGCTAATACGGTGTTCAAAGCCAGTTTCATGCATTATGCTCATATAGAAAACACACAAGAAAGGGTTTTCTGGTGAGATCTCATTTTTTTATTCAGTAAGAACAACAACGTGAGAACAACCACGTGAAAACTGAAGCCCAGAACAGGGGGCTTGTACATTGAAAGAACTGAAGCCCAGAACAGGGGGCTTGTAAACTTAAGCCCAGAACGGGGGGCTTGTACATTGAAAGAACTTGAGCCCAGAACGGGGCTTGTACATTGAAATGATGGACGGTCCAGTCATATACGAGTACATCGCGGTCCTCGGCCTTGGGGTACTCGTCAAACATCTGTACGATGGTAGATAAGGTTCTGCCCCGGCATCGATGGTGCAGGTAAAACAAGCAATATTGTCCGCACACGCTACTGGTCAGGCTTTGCAACGTTTGACTGTTCCAACACCACGTCTCTGTGCCTTGATCCATGAAGTTAAATCGGGATGGAGGGTTGGCAGGCCGTACGGGTCAAAGTATTCGCCATGCTGTTCTGTCAAGTACACGCCCACCCAATGTTCACCGGGCCGATCCATCGGGTCCGTGTTGAGAACGTAAGCAGCAGGATACATACGGTCTAATGGGAACACATCTCGGGCGAACACCCCTTGAAAGACCATACGTGTCCCTGGGTCATTCTCCAGCACGGTGGTTATCTGGTCTGTATCCGTGTTAGGTGGAGAAGTCACACAGGACGTTGCGCGCCTTGTCCACTTGAATGATGTCAAACTCGGCGTAGCAGATCACATTGACGGTGGTCCCGAGGGCTCGTGCAAAGTGGATTTCCAACCGTAAATTGCCTTGCTTGGCGAGGGCCAGCTAATGGTCGTTCTCTAAGGTGGGGGTCAGATCGAAACAGAACAACGTGTATCCGTTCGCGTAGTTCTCCCGACTGATCATATTCCCTTCGTCCTGGTTGATTTGACCGGTGGCTGTAAACAGGCTCTGATAGGCTCGAATGAAATTCCTGCGCCCAAAGTTCGGTGTTAAGGCCGTGGTTGGGACCTGTTGTCCATCCACATGCAGGACCACAAAATTGATGCCGAAATTGATGTTTAAAGTCAAACGGGTTCTCTGGGTAGGCTCCGCTGAAACTGGTATTTTCCACACAGACCAGGATCAATCGCTTGGGTAGTTCCCCCAGGAACAGGTTTTCTTTGTTGGCGCTCATATTTCCAGCAGGCACAGAGAACACTTTGGTTTGCACGCGTCGGATAGGGTACTGGGCTGGTTTTGTTTCCAAGGCTTTCATGTGTCCCAATTGAACGGCTGGATTCGGTTTCACTTTTCGGACATACAGGACTGCGTCTTGGATCTTATAGTCGGCTGCATGCCCGTCTACGTTAGTGGCCATCAAGGCGAAGGTCGGAGGCGCCCGTCTCAGTCGGATTTTGATGAGGATCTTGTTCAAGAGGTACCGGTCTTGCATGAACATGTCTGCGTGTAGTCGACCCATGGGATCCACCGAGGCGCCGTTCGCAGTGAAAGCCTTCCGTTTGTTATATCCTTCATTGTCCACCGTGCCCATGTGCTCGGCTGTGTCCTTTTAGAATAAAGCGGCTGTCAGTTGAGATTTTTTAGCCTCTCGTCCATGCGACAAGAGCGTCTCCATGTAGGCTCGATAGGGGTACGTGTTGGTCGAGTCACTGATGAGTTTGTCGCTGAGAAATATATCCACCTGTTGAAACATCGAGTGCAGCCAGATATTCGTCGGGCCCACCGTTGCAGCTTGGATGATTCTGGAGCCATCCCCATTGACGATCTTGGCTTTCACATACAAGTATGTATGGGCTAAATCCACATAGGCCGTATCCGCATTACTGATGGTGAACTCGATGGGCCCTGTTTCGTTGATGCTGGAGAGCGGGAGATGCTCCACCCATAATCCTTGTTCGGCACTGGTCTGTGTGGGCGGGACGGTCCACAAATCAAATTCACTGTTGGTGGAGGGGCAGGACATGTTTAAGAAAAGATATCCTGGGTCTTCGATGTGCGTCGTCGCTGGGTCGGTCTCGATGGTGCAGGTCTTTTATTCCCTACGGTGCGTTGTGCTTTGGCGCCCAAGACGCCTCCCGCTTCTTTGGCCCGCCGTTTCAAGACTTCTTTGGGTGCCGTACCCCCCAAGACACATTCCCATCGTGACACATTCCCATGGTCCAGGTAAATGCAACGGTTGCGGTAACTGGGTGACGTACTTGGCCAAGGTGTTGTCAGGAAACACATCCAGCGAACTGTTACTGGGCAGGGTGAGGTAAAACATGGCGACTGAGCTGTCCTGCTGCTGCTGTTGGTTTTAATAGGTGTTCCAGGCCTTGGGCGGTTGTGTCCGGCGTCGTGTTCGTCGCGGTGACTTGCTACGTGTCACGGCTCTGGAGATGTGGGGTGTCCTGATCAAGCTTAAGGATGGTTTTTTAAAGGTCTGAAAAGAAGGTGCCCGTTGTGGTGGTGGTATTTTCGGGGGTGACTCCGGTTCTCATTCGGCTTCCCAAGAAGGTAGTCACTCGGCGATTGCTGGGTCCGCTGCATAAAGGCCCAGCGGTGGGGGTTCCCCACCAATTCCTGTCTTTCAAGCCTTGGGCGAAGACCTCCCATCCTCGAGGATCCGTGTGCGACCTGCGTTGACGCATCAGGTCATTCACTAAATCCGTCATGTGGGTCCCGGGGACCACCTGATTCTGTACCAGGAGTTCGCCTTTATCATTCCAAGTCATGTTAGGATTGTGTTTCATCCGTTGTAATACCAGGCCAGCTTGTTTCTTGAACGATGCAGGTACACTCTTCAGCACTTCGTCTTTGACCCACTGTGGGGCTGTGGGTGGTACCCCTGGTAATGGCAACTGTTGGAGCGGTGCTGAGGTAGGCAGTGTGTCACGTGGTGGTGGTGGTGGTGGTGGTGGTGGTGCTGGGGTGGAGAGGGCTTTGTATTGGTCCATGAACGTCATGTACCGTTGAAGCGTCTCATTGTACCGTTGTACTTTCTCACTGTCGCTTAACCCCGGTCTCTGTAAGATCTGTTGCATCTCTCCATCGAGGGTGTTTATGGTCTTCACCGTAGGTGGGACAGGGTAGGGTGATTGGAGGTTTTGAAGGAATCGTGGTTCGACGAGGACCATTTTTTTCGTGTGGTTCATTGTCGGCCGAAGAGTCCACCCAATACTGGACCCAACACGGAAGCGGCCAACGGTGCTAAGATGGCCCCGAGAAAGCCGCCTTTCTGTAACACCTTTTTCTTTTGTGTTTGAGGGACCCGCTTCTGGACTAGGGTTCGGAGACCTGTCTTATGCTTGGCCAACTTGGTCTTCTGAGCCGGAGTCAGTGGTACGTTGCCTTTTAACAGGTTGTACCCGATCTCGCACAGACAGCGTACAAGGTCAGGGTCCGCACCGCGTACAATGGTTCGGACCAACTCGGGTGGGGCCGTCTTCAATACACGGAGCGTCGGAGCGTACTGCCGTACTCGCGCAGACATCATGTACAACTAACGCTAGAACCCACAACTCTTTATCTACTTCAGAGAACAGAGACAAAGTCAACCATGCTGTGGTATTAACTCTTTTTATTATCCCATCATCAAACACACACACACCCCAGCTGGGGGCGCCACTGTGGATGTGTTTACATTATTTTTGCATGTACACGTGGTGGGTCTCTCCGGGAAAGATGCCGGTCCGTAGTCGAAGGTGGTCGGGGGTGGCTTGCTTGAGGACGAAGAGCATATACCCGTGCTGAGGGGTTGTGGCATCTTTAAAGGCTTCCAACGCAAACGGTGTGCGGCCGGGATACATCTGTCTCGCCAGGTGCAGCAGTTGAGTGGTATCTCTCGGGTTTTTGAAGACCACCAGGTAGTGGGCATTTCAGCTGATGTTCCGATGTTCTTTGTTTTTACTGAACAGATTCTGCACAATGTAGATGATGCTGAGCCGTCGATGGTGGCTGCCTTTGGTAAAGAGTTGGGTGACCCGCGCATCCGTCTCCGCCATGAGATCATCCAGAACCACCAAGGTGTCGGGTTCCAAATCGGCCAGGTTGGGTAGGCCTTCCACGAACGTGATGTGGGGCATTGCTGCATACGCTTCCTGCCATTCTCCGTAACACCACACGACTCGGGCAATGGGTGGGGTGATCATGCTGTCGGCGTGTTGAAGGAGCTTCCTGACGAGATGCGTTTTGCCGGAGCCCGTCGGTCCTGCGATGACGCAAGTGAAGGGATGCTGCCACCGAGGGTCCATGGTTCGAGCTGTATGCGCTGTCGTGGTAACCCGCTCTTGTAAATTTGGTACGAGGGAACTGGAGTGGTGGTGGTGGGTACAACGTCGGTCGTCGTTGTCTGTTCACTGCGAGTGATGATGGTGGTGGGTACAACGTCGGTCGTCGTTGTCTGTTCAGTGTGAGAGATGAAATCCGGTGGGTTTTCAGATGTAGTGGGTGTACTTGGTGTAGGTGTGGAGCTTGGTGTGGAGCTCGATGGGGCTTGTACACGGGGTGTGGTGGTGACTGGGCTCGATACGGGGTTGACTGGTGCTATCTGTAGACTGGTTTCACTGATGGCTGGTGTTCTCAGTTGGTTAAGTAACGTGCTGACATAGGCTGCGTCGTAAAACACACCTCCGTACAACACACTCAGCAGGGTTAGCAGTATCACCACAAAGCCAACTTGCGCTTTGCGCGTTTTGGAAGACGCTGTGTTCAGAGGCAGCTGCTGTTTGTCCATAGCACTGTGGTCGGACGTGGAATGAAGGATGACAGTAGTGGTGTCTGGCTTTATAGTCGTTTCACCTGGTTGGCAGCGACCCAGGAATTGAAGGAACTGGGCCAGCCTTGCCATTTGACGAAATGAAACAGTTTGCCACGTCGACGTTCCGTTTTCCAAATCTGCTCCACCGTGTAGTAGTCTTGCTGTGTTTTTACAACAGGCTGTAATTCCGTCTCGTAAAACGTCCCTAGCAACGGTTCCCCTTGAAGATCTTCCAGTTCATAGACTCGCTGCTGTACAAAGTTTTGCGCCCGGTCTTGAAGATGTCTTTGAACGCCGCTATGAGATTCGCCCCCGTTTTCGTCCGGATGGGTACCACCCACGCATACTTCGATAGGATATCGATGCACGTCAAGATATACCGATTCCCATCGTTGTGTTTGGCAAAGGCGCTCATATCGACCAAATCCGCTTGCAACTGGGCATCTATTCCTCCCACGATGAACCGGTTCCGTAGAAAATGGCGACGGACAGATCGATGTAAGGTAGAGGTGTCTTGTTTTCTTAACCAATCTCGGAGTTGGGCACGTTGTATCCCCTGGGGTTTGGCCGCTCGATAGAGAGCCGACAATGCACTATAGGCCGCCGGACTGTCGGGACTGTAGTATAAGTTATCCAAAACCTTCTCCCAGCGCTTCATGGGGACAAATGATGATGGACCCTGGCTCTATCGTTTATCGCATCAGGTCATTCACTAAATCCGTCATGTGGGTCCCGGGGACGACCTGATTCTGTACCAGGAGTTCGCCTTTATCATTCCAAGTCATGTTAGGATTGTGTTTCATCCGTTGTAATACCAGGCCAGCTTGTTTCTTGAACGATGCAGGTACACTCTTCAGCACTTCGTCTTCGACCCACTGTGGGGCTGTGGGTGGTACCCCTGGTAATGGCAGCTGTTGGAGCGGTGCTGAGGTAGGCAGTGTGTCACGTGGTGGTGGTGGTGGTGCTGGGGTGGAGAGGGTTTTGTATTGGTCCATGAACGTCATGTACCGTTGAAGCGTCTCATTGTACCGTTGTACTTTCTCACTGTCGCTTAACCCCGGTCTCTGTAAGATCTGTTGCATCTCTCCATCGAGGGTATTTATGGTCTTCACCGTAGGTGGGACAGGGTAGGGCGATTGGAGGTTTTGATGGAACCGTGGTTCGACGAGGACCATTTTTTTCGTGTGGTTCATTGCCGGCCGAAGAGTCCACCCAATACTGGACCCAACACGGAAGCGGCCAACGGTGCTAAGATGGCCCCGAGAAAGCCGCCTTTCTGTAACACCTTTTTCTTTTGTGTTTGAGGGATCCGCTTCTGGACTAGGGTTCGGAGACCTGTCTTATGCTTGGCCAACTTGGTCTTCTGAACCGGAGTCAGTGGTAGGTTGCCCTTTAACAGGTTGTACCCGATCTCGCACAGACAGCGTACAAGGTCAGGGTCCGCACCGCGTACAATGGTTCGGACCAACTCGGGTGGGGCCATCTTCAATACACGGAGCGTCGAATCGTGCTTTCGTACTCGCGCAGACATCATGTACAACTAACGCTAGAACCCACAACTCTGCTCTTTTTATCTACTTCAGAGAACAGAGACAAAGTCAGCCATGCTGTGGTATTAATTATTTTTATTACCCCCATCATCAAACACACACACACCCCAGCTGGGGGCGCCACTGTGGATGTGTTTACATTATTTTTGCATGTACACGTGGTGGGTCTCTCCGGGAAAGATGCCGGTCCGTAGTCGAAGGTGGTCGGGGGTGGCTTGCTTGAGGTCGAAGAGCATATACCCGTGCTGAGGGGTTGTGGCATCTTTAAAGGCTTCCAACGCAAACGGTGTGCGGCCGGGATACATCTGTCTCGCCAGGTGCAGCAGTTGAGTGGTATCTCTCGGGTTTTTGAAGACCACCAGGTAGTGGGCATTTAAGCTGATGTTCCGATGTTCTTTGTTTTTACTGAACAGATTCTGCACAATGTAGATGATGCTGAGCCGTCGATGATGGCTGCCTTTGGTAAAGAGTTGGGTGATCCGCGCATCCGTCTCCGCCATGAGATCATCCAGAACCACCAAGGTGTCGGGTTCCAAATCGGCCAGGTTGGGTAGGCCTTCCACGAACGTGATGTGGGGCATTGCTGCATACGCTGCCTGCCATTCTCCGTAACACCACACGACTCGGGCAATGGGTGGGGTGATCATGCTGTCGGCGTGTTGAAGGAGCTTCCTGACGAAGTGCGTTTTGCCGGAGCCCGTCGGTCCTGCGATGACGCAAGTGAAGGGATGCTGCCACCGAGGGTCCATGGTTCGAGCTGTATGCGCTGTCGTGGTAACCCGCTCTTGTAAATTTGGTACGAGTGAACTGGAGTGGTGGTGGTGGGTACAACGTCGGTCGTCGTTGTCTGTTCACTGCGAGTGATGATGGTGGTGGGTACAACGTCGGTCGTCGTTGTCTGTTCAGTGTGAGGGATGAAATCCGGTGGGTTTTCAGACGTAGTGGGTGTACTTGGTGTAGGTGTGGAGCTTGGTGTGGAGCTCGATGGGGCTTGTACACGGGGTGTGGTGGTGACTGGGCTCGATACGGGGTTGACTGGTGCTATCTGTAGACCGGTTTCACTGATGGCTGGTGTTCTCAGTTGGTTAAGTAACGTGCTGACATAGGCTACGTCGTAAAACACACCTCCGTACAACACACTCAGCAGGGTTAGCAGTATCACCACAAAGCCCACTTGCGCTTTGCGCGTTTTGGGAGACGCTGTGTTCAGAGGCAGCTGCTGTTTGTCCATAGCACTGTGGTCGGACGTGGAATGAAGGATGACGGCAGTGGTGTCTGGCTTTATAGTCGTTTCACCTGGTTGGCAGCGACCCAGGAATTGAAGGAACTGGGCCAGCCTTGCCATTTGACGAAATGAAACAGTTTGCCACGTCGACGTTCCGTTTTCAAAATCTGCTCCACCGTGTAGTAGTCTTGCTGTGTTTTTACGACAGGCTGTAATTCCGTCTCGTAAAACGTCCCTAGCAACGGTTCCCCTTGAAGATCTTCCAGTTCATAGACTCGCTGCTGTACAAAGGTTTGCGCCCGGTCTTGAAGATGTCTTTGAACGCCGCTATGAGATTCACCCCCGTTTTCGTCCGGATCGGTACCACCCACGCATACTTCGATAGGATATCGATGCACGTCAAGATATACCGATTCCCATCGTTGTGTATGGCAAAGGCGCTCATATCGACCAAATTCGCTTGCCACTGGGCATCTATTCCTCCCACGATGACCCGGTTCCGTAGAAAATGGCGACGGACAGATCGATGTAAGGTATAGGTGTCTTGTTTTCTTAACCAATCTCGGACTTGGGCACGTTGTATCGCCTGGGGTTTGGCCGCTCGATAGAGAGCCGACAATGCACTATAGGCCGCCGGACTGTCGGGACTGTAGTATAAGTTATCCAACACCTTCTCCCAGCTCTTCATGGTGACAAATGATGATGGACCCTGGCTCCATCGTTTATGTATAACGGTATATCTTGGGCCGGAGTTTCTTTCTGATTTTCTTCGTTGGCTTCCACAGTGTCCATGGTAAATGACCAGTCCAACTCGTCTGATGACCGCTTGATAAGCACTTGATCCACATCTACCACAGCATCTTCCAATGCAGACCATAGATCATGGTGAAGGGTAAAATGCACTGTACCCCCATTTAGCCGAGCCAATTGAGCAAAGAAAGGGCCGCGTCGGATGTACACATTGTGACACAAGTGGATGAGGTCGCCGTCCATTTCACCAGACAACACCCGTTTGAATTTGGTCCAGCCCTCCCGGGACAGACGAATGTCGGCCGGGCACGGTTGTGTAGGGTCCGCATCACAGATGTCTTCCACGTCCTCCATGATATCGACCTTATCTGCATAAACGTGCAGGAGAACCTCGGGGGTTAAGCTGAGATACGCCAGTATTATATGCTCCGTCATGGTCAGTACGTGAATGGTACCAGATTTGACTGTCTCTCGTATTTATAGGGAGAACCCTGTGAGATCAAAGGATCGGGTGGTCAAAGTCTAGCCGGGTAATCAATGGCATCGTCGTCTGGTTCATTGCTAGACATTTGTTCATTGGGTTCTGCCACCGCTTCTCTCAGGGCACGAGCCCACTCCAACTCGTCTCATGACCGCTCGTCCGGTGTAAACAGCTGGTCCACGATAGGCACCACTTTCTCGAAGGCTGTCCACAGATCGGGGTCTAGGGTGAAGCCTCGCGTAGATGGCATTGTCTATGTGGAAGAGGTGTCCGTCGAGCTCGCCGCTCAACACCCGTTTAAATTTGGTCCAGCCGTCACGGTGTAGCGTGACCGTATTCGATACGGTCTCAGCGCGCGACCAGCAAACATCTCCACGGTCTTCCACGAGGGTGACTTTATCTTCATATACGTGTAACCCCACCCGGGGTGTAAGTTGAATGACGCACACTGTGTCTGAACCTCGTATTTATAGTCAGGTCCCACTGTCAATGCCACAGCGCCAGGGTCAATAGGGCACAGACCATGACTAGGCCAACCAGCCGTCGCTGATTTCGGCGTGAGCGCTCGTGGTCCATAGCCCGAGCATCAAGGATGGCTGTCATAGTCCAGTAGTAGTGAGTGATGGCACACCTCTCCATCGAGTGCACTCTGTCGAGGACCGCTTCTGTGAACTCGTTCAAGATCTGGCTTCGCCCCTCGTTGTCGTCGCCATCTGAAAACATGGACCGAACCACTGCTCGGTAACCCGTGAGTAAATTAACCACGGTCGCATGCTGTAAAATGCGAGTCGCATAGGGACGGGTGTCCGTCATGGCTCTGAAACCGTAGGAATGGAGGTGTAGGATCCAGAGAGACGTGTTTTATAGACCATGTCACACATGCCTGGCTAGACGTAGCTCTACGGGTGTAGTCCGTGATACGTACTATTCTGATGGGTTAGTCCAAAAAAGAGAGCAACAACAAGATTACAGCGCCGGAGGATCCCCTGCAAAATCTTCTCCACGTCTCATGGTATAGCTCCGGGGAGGCAGGCTCAGGCTGGTGAGGCAGGCTCAGGCTGGTCAGGTCAAGCAGGCCAATGAATGCAGCATTGCCCTAAACATTCCCACTTTTATACACCTACATAGAAGTACCCGGATGTAGGCGCGGACGTAGGCGAAAGCATCCCAGTACCCGGATGTAGGCGCAGACGTGAGTGAAATTCTAGTACCCTTCCATTGGTTCTTTTATCGATCGCTCATTGGCTCTTTTTCTCAACCGCTGATTGGTCTAAATGGAACTGCCCATCCTTCCCAGGTTAATTTACAGCTCTGTATATCGATGCCGCAACATTGTTGCCGAACCTTGCCGAAAGGGAGACCTTGGACCTTTTGACCTAGATGTGACCTTTGACCTTTTGACCCGACATTCATCCGCGCACTGCCGGTGATGACGCGCGCGCGCGCGTGCGGCCGGAGAACCCGCGCGCGCGCGCGCTGCGGCCGGAGTAACCCGCGCGCTGCGGCCGGGGCGGGCCGGGCCGGGAAAAAACCCCACAGACAGGGCAGTACATGCATTCCTATCATGTTCCCAGGTCACACCCCATTCACACAGACCCTCATGCATACCCGGATGCAGGCGTAGACGTCAGCGAAATTCTGGCGGGAAAACCCCCACAGACAGGTCGGTACATGTCCTATCATGTTCCCAGGTCGCGCCCCATTCACCCAAACCGGAAGTGACGTTGTACCCCTAATTTTACATGCACCCACTCATGACTGGATGCCCCTTCACGAATGCTTCACTTTGATACCTCACT